>MU188594.1:326-20740 GCA_016904865.1 Pissodes strobi
ACGAGTGTTTGCCTGTTTAAAAGTTTGACAAATATTGTGAAATAACACTTGTCTTTGATTTTTAAAAGGAAAAACAACACAAGAAAGAAAATAATGAAAAGTAATAAGGTTGATAGGTTAGGTTAAGTTAACAGATCTTCCTATATCTTTTACGTTGCTCCATCTTTTAGTTTAGATACCTTTTTCTTTGTTTTATTTTATTGGATCGGAACCGGATTCTTGAATCGGGATAAATACGGGTTTGATTGAAATCCGGTTCTATCGGATCGGTTTAAATGGATCGCAATTTCGTGTTGTATACGTAGTCAATGTCTTTTAAGACAAGTGAGGTCACCACCAGCGTCAACAAGAAGTGAAGTAGACGTTCTTCTCAATGAACGTCCAGTATACACTCCTTCCAATTTTCTAACTTTAAAACTAATTTTGTGAATACTTATTAACTCTATTCTTTGATATTTTCCATTAACATACTTAAGAAGTAAACGACGTTCCTGTACATTTGATGGCCGTAGGGCAACATATTTTCATAATAAACGGAATTGATGTTCGCCCATAATGGCAAACGAACGAGGTTTCTTGGTTTTTGTATGCTAAATTTTTATATTTAAGGCTGAGCCCATATCTTCCAAGTCATCCATTTTCAAATTAACTAATTAATCACAACGCATAGCACTTGCAATTTTCCTAATTTATAGACCAAGTTTACAACATATGGGAAACAAACTTTTTTATTGTTGATCTCTCAGAGAACATTATTCTTGATAAAAGTTGGCGCCTGAAGAGAAAATGACATATCTGATGCTAAATTTGAGGTTTTATATACAGGGTGCGCAAAATTTATGAAAATGTGCTTATGTAAAATAGAAATTTTTGGAAATCGCTAAGTTTCAGACAACTAGGTAAATTAAAATGCACAATAATATGAATAGAAAACCTCAATCAACTTTTTTCCTTCGAGCTGTAGTTACTGAGAAATTTAGCGCCAAAAGAAAAACTGTAACTGAGTAAACACTAGATATTTTGCGTTTTCAACCTAGATTTTCTGAGAAACTACAGCTCGTATGGAAACAATGTATTGAAGTTATTTGTTCATATTTTTATCCCTTTTGATTTGGCCGTCTCAAAATTGTCGATTGCCAAAATTTTTATTTTATACGGGCACATTATTATATATTTTGCTCACCCTGTATACAACACCTTAGATTTAACATTGCCTATGCGAATTTCTCTTCATGAACCAACTTTTGTCAAGAGTAAGCTTTTCTGAGAAATCAATAATAAAAAAGTTTTCCATATGTTGCAGACTTATTGGACCACACTGTATATCCCGAGGTATATCCATCAGTTTGCCTTTTTAAAAATGCTTGTAATTGAGTGAATATTTACTAATATCCAAGTTTCCCCCCCGTATTAAACAAATTGCACACATTTTGCACAGTTTTGCACACTGAAAATAAAATTTTGCAGGCCCACACTAGGAAAACTAGAGCTGTTTTTGGGTCCCCCCACCCCCGTCGATTACAAAATTAAATAAGTTTGATTCGGCTAATTTTGCACACCTATTTTCAAATTGTGAACACTCTTCTGGGGAAAGTTGTGAGGTGTTAATAAATTTGCATATTCCCCCTCATTTATCAAAAGGTTGAAAAATTTTGATGCTGCTATAGGTTCAACTAATTTTGCACACCTCAAGGCACTCCTATTTTCAAATCACTTTTCTGAGGAAAGTTATGAAGTGTTAAAAATTTGCATCCCCCCCTCCCCCCCTGGCAATCCAGTACTAATTTCGATGTTATTTTGTTGGATTGCACACCTTTCATTTGCCGCTTGGCTGTCGGAGAAGATCGCAATTGTTGTTTTGTTGCAAATATATCTTCTTTTTATTTCCTTTGCACACTGTTCTATTGCTGTTATTTCCGCTTGGAACACTGTCGCTAGTTTGCCCATGGAAATCGAAATTCCTGTTTTCGTCCTTGGTTCTTATATTCCGACTGTGTTTTTGAGCCGTCGGTGTACCAGATCACATTTGCCCTAATTGGGGGGCCATTTTTTCAATCATTCCTGTTTGGAATATGTGTCGAGTTTTTTTTTTTGACAAAGCTGTACTTGGCTATGGTATTGTTACGTTTTTCCCGTGGGTTCTTAACAGAATTACAACTTTGCTATTTTCAACTAATACTCTCTTTATTCACTACCACTGTATACAATTTAACACTCTAAACTACTCTTATAACTTTACTACTAATATCTATTCAACACTCAATGATTAACTGAACTGAACTAGCTAACCGACTGACTAACATTCGCCTTAGGTCTGCTTATATATAATCTTAAATCTATCGCGAATATTCGGGAAGTATTCCGACGCCATTCTATATGATCTCGACGAGGCCATCGAGACAATTGCAGCGATCCTGAAACTTCGCGACCGGCCGGGCGATGAGTCATACAGACAGGGAAGCGAGCGGCACGGCGGCGGCTAGTTTTATAGGGTAGCACAAAAACGTTCGGATGGTTGTTAGGTTAGCCGTAACAGTATTATCCGTGGGCAATCCCAGGATGTCATCTGCCTTGATTTCTTTGTTTAGCTTCTCTTGTTTGGTATTATGTCTACCTATAATCGGTTTTTGGCCTTGTGATAGCCTGTATGTGACGGAGCGTGCTTCGCCCTGTATGTATGTTTGGATTGGTGGTAGGTTTAGTAGGACTTTAGAGCCGCAGTGGGCGTTGTGCTCATGGGTCCAGTGACGCACAGGCATGCTAGCCTTTGAACGCGACTTATTTGCCTTTTTGCCTCCGCCTGCATGGTTCTTGTCCACCATACTACTGAACCACACGCTATCATTGGTCTTACCACTGCTGTGTATAGCCACAGTGTCATTTTCGGATTGAGGCCCCAATTTTTTCCGCACATCCTTCTGCATCTTCCTAGCGCAACTGTGGCTCTAAGAATTGCTTTTTGGATGTGTGGTCAAATATGACTCCTAGATATTTTGCTTCCTTGGAAAAAGGTATTTCTTCTCCATTTATCGCCAGTGGTTTTAGTCCTGTAAGGGCTCGCCTCCTAGTAAATGAAATGAGTATCGTCTTTTTTGGGTTAACTGATAGCTGTTCATCTTTGCACCAGTTCTCCACTATTTTGAGAGCTTTTTGGCTTCTCTCTGAGAGAGTACTGGCAAATCTGCCTCGTACTACAATCGTTAGGTCGTCTGCATATCCTAGACAGTAAAAGCCTTCTGCAGACAGTTTTTTTTTAATAAGTCGTCCACTAATATGGCCCATAGTAGTGGAGATAGAGAACTCCCCCCTTGGGGCATCCTTTTTCCACCGCTGCCTTTGTGGTTGTTTCTCCCAGAGTGGCTGAGATTATCCTGTGCTTTCGACTAGTTTCTATCCATTTGCGCAGTGCTGTTGGAGTCCCTCTCCTTTCCAACGCGCTTATGATAGAGTGTTGAGGCGTGATTGAAAGCCCCTTCTATGTCCAGGAATGTGGCTACGGCAATCTCCTTGTCCTCTATGGACCTTGAAAGCAGCATATTTAGGTCGTCCAGCGCTAGGTCTGTCGACTTTCCTGGTTGGTAAGCATATTGACGTTCACTTAGAGGTAAAGCCTGCAGAGTATTATCCCTGATATACCTATCTACTAGCCTTTCCAGGGTCTTGAGTATAAAAGAAGATAGGCTTATGGGTCTATATGACTTTGGTGTGCGGTCCAAGATTCTGCCAACTTTTAGCAGGGAAGGACCTGTTGCCATAGACTAGGTACAACGCCCAGGCTAGACACCCTCTAAATATTGTGCACATGTGTGGTAATAATTTAACTATTTCGCACTCCTGTCTACCTGGTCTTTGTGGCCTTGGCTGAGGCGGAAGGTCAGATGGATCTGTTAATTGCGTTGCTGTCGGAAACTGTGCCTTTAGGAGCAGTGTTAAACTTTCCTCAGCTGTTTTGGTGTACGTGTTGTCCTCCTTTTTGAGGAGCTCGGCATTGTTGTTTGTGTTTTCTTTTGCTAGGACTTTGTGCATTCGGGCGCATGCTGGGGTCTCATTTACCCTTTCGCAGAACCTTCTCTACGAGTCCCGTTTGGCTTTTCGTATCTCTTTATTATACTCTGTTAGTTTTAACATGTAAAGGTCCCAGTCATTGGTTGCTTTGGCTTTATTAAATAGCCTTCTGACGGTTTCCCTCAGCGTTCCGAGTTTTCCGTTCCACCAGACTGTGCTTTCTTTTTGTTTCCAGGTTTTAACTGGGCAATTGTCCTGATAAGCCGTAGCTATTGCTTCGCTAATCAGCTGTACTGTGACTTCTAAATTTTCCGCGTCCTTAACCTTGGCTGTTACCCTTTGTAGACCTTCTTCGAGGGATTTTGAATATCCTACCCAGTTTGTGTCACGGGGATTTCTAAACAGTATTGCTTTAGGGGAGGGGATTTTAAAATCAAAGCTAATATGCCTGTGATCAGAGCAGGATGGTTCATCTGATACCATCCAATTGTGGATCATGTCGCTCGCCCTGTTAGAACTTAAGGTCACGTCAAGGACCTCCTGTCGGGCTCTCGTTACGAATGTTGATTCGTTGCCTACATTGGCAATATTTAAACCTTCTGTTAAAATAAATTGTAATAAGGACTCACCTCTTCCATTGACGTTCGTGCTGGCTGCCCCACATCGTGTGATGTGCGTTAGCATCACATCCTAGAATGAGTTGGAGCTTCTGTTCCTCACAGTAGGATATAACATCCTTGAGCAACTGCGGTGGACATTTTTGCTCCTCTCCTGGGAAGTAGGCGGATCATGCAACTATGCTTCTTCCACCTTCCTTCGTGGGTAGTGACAGGATAGCTGTAACAAAATCACCCGAGCATAGCCCCGGGATTAGAGTACATTTAATCCTATTGTTATGAATGATACATGCACGAGGTTTATTAGCTGACCTATCGTATAGTAACTTACCTTGGGAGGGCTTGAGGCCTACAATTTTCCCTTCGTTGATCCAAGGTTCCTGCAGGAGGGCGATGTCGAGGCCTTCATGTTCAAATCTGCGACATAGCACTGCCGAGGCGGCCTTTGCATGTTGCAGATTTGCCTGCAGGAACTTGAGATTGCACACTACTTTGAAGACTCTTCTGGAGTGACACCACCGTCTTCCGTCTCCATGGCCGTGTCAGGTGCTATCCTCTTCAGAGGGCTGACGCCTTGAGCCGTTTCCGTTTTTTCTGTGTCCTCTTGTTGGCACGTTTCTGGGATTGACTCCTGCGCGGGGGCCTTTGGTGGGATGCCTCCTTCCTTGACGCGGAACTTAATTTTTCCTATGCCAAAGAATGGTGACATATCCACTTTTTGGAGGTGGTCGAATGAGGCCTTGTCCATTGAAAAGTTTCACACCTGGTCTTTTCCGGTTTGGGATTTTCCGAAGACCGTCCACAGCTCGGTGTTGAGTCCTCGGTTTCCTACCTGTAGCCTTTTTAGGATCCTTTCCTTGGGTAGCTGTTCCCCATATTCGTCTGGGACGAACAGTGTGCAGGCGTATGACTTCGGGATCTCTTCTCCTTTCAACGCTTTCAGTTGTGCATCCTCCCATGGCTTTAGTGACGAGACCAGGTCCTTTGGCCATCTGGCACTTGTGGGGTTAGCACACGAGAATACAAGGTACCCTGACCTGTGGGTACATTTGTAAAATTGTACCTCTGTTCCTTCCTTTAAGATATCCTTTAGTTGTACCATTACGGTCCTTTGGATTGCCGTTAGCTGTTCCGGCTGCAACTGTACTTGGGGGTAAGCCTCTGGTACAACTGCGATCTTTACCGCAGTCAGAGCTTCCTTGAAGTCTCCCGCCCTGTCCTGTTTGGCTGGCTTGTGGGAGTCCGTCTTGGGTCTTTTTGAAGGCTGCTTTCCTGGCGTGCTGCCTTCTGATATTGGGCGCTTTTGAGAGCTTTGCAGCCTTTGCCTTTCCCGCCTGAGTGGTTTGGGTTGCAGGGACTTTTAATCCTGCCCTGATGAAGTTCTCCTTTATTACTGACCTTTTGGCCTCGTCGTAGGAGCTTCCCTCTTTCATCAGGTTTTTGACCTTGGTGTTCGAGTTACCCGATAGGCGGAATGAGCGAATCTCTTGTTCCGTCATCGAGTCAACTTCCTGGGTCGACTTAATTATGTTTGTGCACTTTCCTTTCGAGGGCCGTGGCTCACTAGCCTATTGACCCCCAGGGACTTGAGCGCTGGTGGTTGGTTTTGTGGTTCCGGGCTTGACGGCCTTTGGATCCTCACTTAGTGGTTTTGTAGCTTTGTCCTTGTTGGACTTCTCTCCTAAATTTTTTTGTTTTTTGAACAGTCCATATTATTCCCCCCTAGGGGAACGTTAAAGACCGCACTGTACCCCGACGGCCATTCAGCTTTCAGCACGTTGCCTTACACCTTAGCTTGGGTGAGTTGGTCCGCGGCAGTGGCTTTCGCAAAGGCTTTTGAGGGGTGTTACTCCCTCGCACCCTACTTATGGCCACCACTAACCCAGTCACCGAAGTAACCCGGTCGTACTCCCATCCGCCACCCGGAGACGCGCCCGATGGGGACTCACCCACACGGGATGTTCACCTAATTTTGAACACCTATTTTCAAATTTTGCACACTTCTCGGGAAAGTTATGAGGTGTTAAAAATTTGCATTTTATCGCCCCCGTTTGACAAATAGTTGAAAAAAAATGAGCGAGTCTGCTAGTACTCGAGACACTGATGTGTAAACATATTCTATATCGGCATATTTGAGCAGCCTTCGTAAAATAACTGCGCATGGTTATGATGTCACAGCCGCTTGCACATTTCCGTCCCATTTGTCGTGGTTTACCCTCATACCGCCGCGTATGATGTTTACATATCAAAAATTTTGATGTTATTCGCTTGGGTAGTTTTGCGCAAAAAGTATGTACCTACGATTATATTATGAATTATTTATTTTTAAAAATCTATTATTTTAAACAAAATCAATAAAACAAAATTAGAATGACGGTCTCGTAAAAAAAATAATACGTATAAATTTATAAATAAAACAAATGGTAATACACCGTGTTTAAAGAATTATTTACATGCACAAATCCGAGCACAAATCTCAACAATTTAGGAGAAATAGAACTAAGAGTGAAAGAGTAATGCAATTGACCACAACAATGATTATAAAGACGACTCATCGATTTGCCCATTTTAAGAGGCCATTTTAAAGCCACCTTGCCAAATTCCACATGGATTATTCCTCGGAAAATTCCAACCAATACCCTATATTATTTGTTGCTTTACCAACACCTTTTAATCATGTGCAAACTAATAAACCTATGACTACTTGCGAGGAAAAGTAGCAGTACTTATGTTAAAAGTAACTACTCGGAACAAGTATCGGTAAATAACAGTAGTTTACAACACTAAACCAAACCCGGGAATAGGGATGGGTGTCTTACATCCAAACCGGATTTTCGATTATTCTGTATTTGAATCATAACATTTTTTCGTAGAAAGTTAGGAGTGTGGAGGAATGCAAAATTTTTTACCCCTCATAACTTTCTCCAAAATTTGAAAATTGGTCTGCAAAAGATGCCCCCCGTTCAAAAAACAGCTCTAGTGTTCCTTGTGTGGGTGTGCAAAATTTTATTTGCGGAATTATGGTTTATTTATTTTCTTATACGGGGGACAAACTTGACCGACCCCACACCATCCTTAATATCCAATTATCCAACATCGAATACTATGGTGGATGTCTTGACACTTTTTGATAAATTTGAGAAATACACCATGAGAACACTCCGTATACGTTTGCACATTTTTTTTTCTCTACATCAATCCATTAATCGCCGATTTGAGAGCACTTTCCAATATATCCGAAGGTATATTTGCATCTAGTTTACTGTTTATTTTTTCTATAGCCTATTTTTTTGTTTGTGTTGCGCTGTGTTTTTGTGTGTTTGTTACTTGTTGAGTCGAAATATTCATTCGGATTTTTGTGTTGCAAGTGCAATGCCCAATAATAATTAAAGTACTTTCAGAATTTCAAAGCATATTAGGCCAATTAAAATGGTTATAAACCAGAGACAATTACTATTAGATTTGGAGATAAAATTGTTTTTTGATCACAATCGTTTATTTGTATTTTCCATTGGTAACAATTGTTTTAGTAAAAATAATTACATCTAACAATCTTTCAACTTATTAGAAAACTCGTCCAAATATTCAAATTCAAACAACTGTCGATAATAACCGCAAAACAAATACCCCCCAGAACAAAGTGTCACAAAATTTCGATGATATAAATTTGACGAAAAACTGCTGTTTAAATGGCGTCACGAATTGATAACCACTGTAATAACCAAACTCGCTTGAATGCTCTTGTAAATACCAATTAAAATTGGTTATTCGCTTGAAATTGATTATGGTATACTGCTATGGAAGCTGGAGAAGTATAGGATAACGGGTAGATTTTTGAACTGATTTGGATCATATTTAACACCCCCGTTAACAAAAGGTAAAATTTAATAATAATTCTTCTGGATATCAGGAAATTCGATCTGGGGTCAGTCCGCGGACCTTATTACGTAAATTTACGCTTTATGTTGATGGACGAATAAAAGTAAAAGCCCAAACCAGCTTGAGATATACATTAGCAATGATCTTGCTATACAGTCAAGAAATGGACAGCTGTCAATTGATTATCCACGAAATGTTTCTATTACTAATGTAATGTTTAGTTCATTAAGAGTTTCAGATTGAGATTAATTTAGTTTCAATATACGCGCCAAATGTATTAGTGTGTAATACTAATTTGCCTATAATAATTATACGTACTTCTAGTGTCTAGTCAAACCAAATATTTTATTATGTACCAAAGTAAGACCAGGGACAAGCAAAAAGAGACGCTAAACTAAATGATAAAAAAAGGTCCGAAGGAAAGGAAGATTGATGCAATCTCTGTCTGGCTTCATGAAAGGTGAAAGCAGATGGCGCGATTAGCTTGGGCCGCCAAACGCGCGGGAGGTTTGAATGTTTCTTTGATTGCTTTATTGATATATTTTATCCATTCTGAGGCGGTGAAGAGCTTTTAATTCTATTATGTATTCGTATGACTAATTTTAAAAAGAATGAGTTTATGCAATGTTCGCAAATAGTTTTAGATAAATATTCACACAAATACATAAGTAATAAAATTTTAAATCTTCACCTCATCAAAAGGGACAGAGCATCAAAGTCGCTGATATAAGAAAATTGCAGTTGAACGAAACAGTATTCAAATAATCTACCATAGACAATAGACAAGCCATGTTAATCGAAATGCATACATATTTCATAAAAAAATCATTAATACAAATGAGCCACTTCAAATGAATAGTCTGAGTGTAATACAAACAATAATAAGTGAATTCAAGATATTCCTACCATATGTACTTACTTAAAATTAAAAATCAATAATCATTAGAAAAAATTGAAACAAATGTCACAGTTCATTATACAAATACAAAATTATATTTAATGTCTGATGACGCACAGACTTTTGCATAGTGCATTTTTCAACTTTGTCTTCTCTTAATCCACAAACAATGCAAGCAGCTTCAGCAGCCATGATGCTGTTTGTTTTGTCTCTATTAAGTAGTCCACTGATCCACTCCACTCCGGACCCAAAAAATTAACGTTTCAGTCACAGGATGAATGAAAAAGCATATCTTTTAAGTAAAAATTTGTGAACTTAACACAAAAAATATAAGAAAACACCAGCAAGCCAAACTAAAAACAGCCTAAATGAAAACATGGTGTAACGTATTGAACTATCATAGTCATACTTGCCGCTGTCATCTAGTATTCAGCTGTTCTAACCCAGAATTCCATCAGCTAGACAAAGACATATATCAGTTGTCTTTGCAACAGTGTCGACATGATCCTACAATCACCTTTGGTTATGCTAGATAAAGAGGGAGCCATACGGAAATGCATTAAGTGAATAGGACAAATTTTCTATTTTACTTCACTGTCTATTCGTGGTTTGTCTCTGGTAAGACCATATTTATTCACCTTTCAAAAATTTAATGAGGTGCTAGGAAAGAAAAACTTTGCTAATTTCAAAAGCATATTACTCTGATATGGATGAATTATTTAATGATAACCTGACATAACAGTGGCGTTTTTAAGTGTGCACATGCCTATGTTTGTTGTTTGTGGAATTTATATTATTTAGTCCTATAGTATTCTAGTGTCCAGACGCCACTGGTGGAGTGATAGAATAGCTGTCCTTATCAAAATATGTGGTTTTATATCCTATTAAGACTTACTACGGGTTAATTGAAATCTTGTATAGAATTGAAATAATTTTTTTTTTAGTTTCTACAAACTCTTGACCACGGAAAAAAAGTCTTTTGCAGCAGAAAGTCATTACTTATATTTATTCATTTATTTATTTATTTGAAGCATGCTTTTCCTGATATAAATTAGCTAACCCAAACTAACCATAACTAACGTAAACTTAGCCAAAACCAACCCAAAAAGTGAAAATAATAGAGATGAGATATCTTCCATATGGAAATTAAGCTGCTTGGGGAAATTACGTGTAACTGAAATCTTGTATATTTACAAATAATGTTTTTTTTTAGTTTCTACCTACATACGAAAAAAAGTCAACATTTTTTTTAAATATAATTTTTATTTATTTTTTTATTTCGCTAACCTAAACTAACAGAAACTAACACAAACTAAAAATAACCCAAAAACTAAATTAGCTAAATATCCATATGTAAAATATCACTGGAAAAAAATGCAACGCTATCTTTTTGAAAGCTTGCAGATACAATCTATAAGCTTAGTTTTTTTGTAAATGATTTCCGCACGAAAGTTTAGCCGCTATCAAAATTGAAAGTGATATATAAAGTACTTTCGGAGATATTAAAAATAACAATTATTAAAAATAAATCATGCACAATAGCAAGACATTTAAGCCATTGCGAACATATGTTCATGTGAACTTTTCGGCATAAAATGACCTGAGATCACACAAGAATCACTTTGTATGAACAGGGATAACCTACCTATTGAATAAATTAGGAACAAATCAAGCAACAAATATATAATAAAATATGGAATATTTCAAATTTAACAGTTCCATGGAGATTCTGCGCTCGCATTATTAAGACAAATAACTCGAATGTTTGATATGATGAGAATTGCAGAACTTTGTAATTTCATCAAAATGCATATGCCGTTAACCATAGAATTAATACCTGCATTCTGGCAATCCGTGTTAATCTATAAGAGCCATTTTAAAAGAAATCTAAGCGTAGTACACATACTTCTTGTAATAATAAACCGGACCAAAGTAGACCGAAGGAATGCATGCGTTTCCAACAAGCAAGAATCGATTATGAAAAAATGATTAAAGAAACCATCTCACAGTGTCGCGACTTAGTGGACTAGCTGGTTACGTTTATGGTTACGTGAACCTTTTCTGGTTTTCAAAGAGTCTCTTCATATTTTTATTTTGTTTTCGAGGAGATATAAATGGTTTTAGCGAGGTCGTGTCTGCAACTGTGAATCAGCAACCTGAACGTTTTTTCAAATATAAACCCGGAGTTTTATTTCGATAATGAAATGACTTATTTAGAAAAAAAAACCTGAAATTAACTTAAAACTACGCGAGACTAAGTAACTCAGTGAAGACCGAAAGTTGATAATCTTATCTGTACCTGTCTCGATACCTGTACCATTGCAAGTGCGCTTTTTATAGGAAATGCATAAATGCTGATATTAGCAAAACGTTATCTTGCATACTTGCATAGGTTTAGATCGATATAATAATATAACAAACTAGTATATAATTATAATATAATTCCGGCATAGTTCGATTTTTTTTTAATATTTTTCTAGTGATAATTTTTCTTTCATCAAAATTTTTTCCCTTTACAGTAAGCTCGACAGCAAGTTGTAAAAGTAAAAAAATAACTAGCATTCTCTGGCTATAGCTACAGGTGATTACAATTTATAAAGGTTTGCTTGACATATTATATTCATTTTTAGGCCAATCGCTTCTCACCGAGGATTAGACGTTCACAACATAAATTTGAAACGCTAACTTAAAAATGAGCCAATTGATTTTAAAATGTTTGATTTATTTATTGTTCAGCATACTTAACAGGCAGTGCCCAAATACTATATATAAACCTTGATATAAACAAAGATACAAGATAATAGATATATCAAATCAAAAAGAACAAACATAATTAGAAACAGTTACAATAATCACATGTTAGAGATAACTGTTTTAAAACTGAAATTCCTGATTTTTTTTGAAGTGTAAACTACCTATTATCTATAGGTGGTTTACACTTTAAAAAATCAGGATTTTCAGCTTTAAAACACCTCCATTTTTTGACCTAGAAATGGATGATTTTTTACATTTTCCCTGAAAAGTTCTTTTTCCCGAGAGAAGTATTTAGAGAATTTTTCTTCTAGAAATTCCCTATCGAATTTTCGTCTCAATTATTTCGATCCTCTCAAATTTTTCGGCGGTAGAACAACCCAAAGAAGTTCCTTTATCGTGTTTGGTAATGTATAAAAATGCTACTGGGTTTGCCGATTACTGACACCAGATGTCGCTTAACGGGATCTTGCACACAGCGAATAAGACAGAAAAATAAATGGAAACCAACCCAAACTAACTTGAGTAGAAACTGAGGTAGAAACTTAAGGAGTCTAAAGACAGGGTAGCTCAAATTCGAGTCTATGTATGGGGATCTCGAAAACCGTAAGAGATATAGTGTCGATCAGATTAGAGCAAAATTGCGCATTTAGGTGCCTAACAATGCGCCGTTTAGAAAATTTTTTAAATTGTGAGTATATCCGGAGATTTCCGGAAAAAAACGAAATTTTGAAAAATCGTTTAATTTTTTTCCTGGCCTTATTTAAAAACGGATTTCAAATTGAAATTGCACTTTTGCATTGCCACTTTTGCCGCTCTATCCAATGGTGGTATTTAGTTTGAAATCCGACGTTTCGTCTAGTGATCGGCCGATATGCTTTTTTTTGCCGATACCGATATTTGAGTTGCCGATACCGATAAAATATCGGTATCGGCACGAAATTTTAAAACATTGATATAAAAATTATTTAATATTAATAATATAGTATTTAATATACATACATACTAGGGTAAGTAAAACATCTAAATAGTGGCAAATTTACAAACATTAAAGAGATCCGCCAGCACAACATTTTTCTTTTTGGGAGTCATACTCGAAGTCATATGAGAAAGTTTTGTAAGTGAACCATCAAAAAAAAGTAATGGTATTGAAACAAATTAGAAAAACAGGAAAGGAAGGAAATTAGTTTGATAGGTATCAACTTCTGTAATTGACAGAAATGAATCTCCATTTGAATGATGGGATTTCAATAAAAACGATAGGCCTTTACTTAAAAATCAAGCAGATCTTTTTTATTTTCCTCTTCTGCAAGCGTCTTTAGTGAGCAAATTTTCTCCGATGCTGGCAACATTTGTTGTATTAGAAGAAATAGATTGATCCCTGAGCGTGCTGAAATCATGATCTTTTTGCATCGCAATTTGAAAAAGTTAAATTTTGATTACTAGTTAGTAGTTTATACTACATTACGTCATGAATACATGTATCAAACTTTTATTTTTGTTATTTCCTGTTTAGTGTAGAGGAATTGCATAAGTGCACTTTATTTGCAATGTTAAATTCTTGATGCTGTGTTATTTAAAATAATAAAAATTAATTTAAAAGTAATTTGATTGTTTTTTTTGTTTTATTACAAGAAATTATAATACTAGATTTGTATTTCAAAATAAATAAAATAAAATTGCTTTAATTTAAAAAATGCCGATATTTATCGGCAAAATTTTGCCGGTACCGATTATCGGCGAAATTTGCCGATATGCCGATACGATACCGATACACCGATATTTATATCGGTATCGGCCGATCACTAGTTTCGTCTTCAAGGGGTCATTATCAACTTTCTTTTATTAAATACAAACTTTAATTTTTTTATCGTTTTTCTAATGGTATTGGCATATTTCATATTATTAATATGAATATGTGTTTTTATTTTATTTTTTATTTTTTTTTATCTTTTTTTTTAATTACCTAGTTATTTTGCTTTGGCGTAATTTTGAATAGTTTAGGTCGAGGTTTAGGTTAATTAAATTTAATTAATGTTCGTATTAAAAAAAAAATATGACCCCTCGAAGTCGAAATGTCGGATTCCAAACTCCTCATCTCCTTTTCTTTTTAAGTACGACCTTTAAGTTATTAACTTAAACTCTTCAAAATTACGCCATAGCAAAATAAAGAATAAGAAAAATAAAATAAAATAAAAAAATAATAAGAATACTCCTCGGAATACTCTGATAATAATGTCAATATCATCTGAAAAATGATGAAAAAAATAGGTTCGTATTTAAAATAAGAAAGTTGATGATGACCCCTTGAAGATGAAACGTCAGATTCCAAACTGGATGCTACTCGGGATACCACCATTGGATAGAGAGGAAAAATGTCAATGCAAAAGTGCAATTCAATTTGAAATACAACCGTATTTTTAAATAAACCCAGGAAAAAAATTAAGGGATATTTCAAAATTTCTGTTTTTCCGGATATCTCCGGAAATAATCGGAATTTTGAAACTTTCTAAACGGCATATTGTTAGGCACCCAATTGCGTAATTTTGGCCTAATTTGACCGAAACTGTATTTCTTACGGTTTTCGAGAACCCCATACAAAGACTCGAATTCGAGCCACCCTGTACATGCATTGCCAAGGAAACTAATTTTTATTTCTCTGTGAAATAGTTAAAATTAAGGTTCGTTTTCGATCAACATCAGTTTTGCTCGAGGGGTAAACTACCTTCAAGATTTTGTACACAGGAATCCCATTTTTTGGAGAGTTACACCGAAATATCATCAGGAGTTGTCCAGGAATCCCATAACACTCTTGACCTATATTAAACATTACACAATTTTTGAAACTTTAATAAAAACAAAATGCTTTTATTCTCTTTTCGCTATGAGGCCTCCAAAATTACTCTTTCTAGATCGAAATGTGATAAGTAATTTCCCCCATTTCTCGTACGCGTATACTTTCACTTCTAGGTCGTGTAAATTTTCAAAAATGAAAATATAAGCTTGGGAACATATTTAGGAAACGCACCTTTTTTGTAATACGATCATATCGAAAATTGACCTCCTAATACCGTTTGGGGCCAACAAACAGATATTCGGACAAGGGGCGAAGAGGGCAACCAAAATCCCCGGAAAAATGTCAGCTGCTTAACTTTTTTCTACCTGCTGATGCCGGCTCCTAAAACCTACTTTTCCATCGGTAGGATCCTGGGTAGGAGCTGAATAACTCAGATTTAAGTTAGGATATTTTGGAACGCCCCCGAGTTCGATTCGGACCTCTGCTGGAACCTAGAGCCAATAAGTTCTCAGGTAGGAGCCCGAGGGATATCTAAATTGTGGCTATTCGATTTTTAAACATAGAGTATCTTCCGTCAGGCTTCTAAATTATAAATCCAGAATGGAGGCTAAATTTATTCGAATTTAGGCTATGCCTGAATTGTAACTGGCAGGTTTTGGCACCAAATCCAGCGGACGAATCCTTATTTTTATATCGATCTTATTATTATCTTCCATCCATTTAGGGTGGTAGATCCTACAGTTTTTTCATCGATGTAAAAGTTTTAATTTAGTAGAAGTTCTGAGGTAAAAAAAATAATGTTTATAATATTAGGTAGGATTCTTTAATAATACTTACTGGCAGCTTCGGAGTGCACAAATTCGACACGAAAAACTAATGCCACCAGGAATAACATCAACATATGGACACAGCTTATTGTGGGCCGACGTCCTTTGATTTAGGAAAGTCAATAACCAACTTTTCAAATTTTAGAAGAGGGCTATGACAATATTGTTCTAAACTTCTGGGCATCTGAATAATACTTTTGACAGTTCGTTAAATTTAAAACAACAATATGCTCTTTATCGTCTAAAATCCGTTTAAAAACGATTTTAAATGACAAAATTGTATAAAAATCCGAAAATTCGGACTTTTTTAGGCCGATAGCCGCGGCTTCGGACGAATTTGTCGTGGATTTTGAAGCGAAAATTCATTTTAAATGCAACCGTCCATTAAAAATAAGCTGCGCTATGGATCCAAATACACTACGAATATAATATAATAAAAATAATACTTTTGATGGTTTAAAATATGTTTTTTTATCGTCTAAAATCCGTTTAAAACGATTTTAAATGGCAAAATTGTTTAATAATACCCCCTAGCGGCTAGAATCGGTTTACACATTCCGTCCCTACATTTCCGTCCCCGCCATTTCCGTCGCATTTGCCGAGATTTACCCTCATATCGCCGCGTAAGATGTTTACACATCAAAAACATCCATTAAAGATGCTATTATGTATTCAAAACATATGCTTTTAATGTTTTCATGGTAATAACGAGACAGCTTGGGTTAATTTGGGTTAGCACTTCGAAACATTGAGATTTTTATTAAAACGATTGTGATTCAAAAAGTATACACGGTGAAAAAATGCATTTTTTGCGTAGTTTAACGTTATATTCGCATTTTTTTTTTGTACGACGACTCGTTTATTTAATGATTACCCAACCGCGATTTTTATATTTTGCCAAATATCTTGATAATTGAAAGGAATATTTCGAATCAGATTCCGCGGGAATTTGCACCGTTTTACGATCTGTAGAAATGTTTCGATGAATAAAATTCATATGAACCAAAGCTAGATCTTTTTGCCTTCAAATCGCTTCGAAATAGGAAATTTTAATTATGGGAAAGGGGTGATGTGGTGAGTTACTTTTCGATATAGACTCGTGCGAGTTGACTGTTACGCATATACATTATTAGAAGTTATAATATGTGTCTGTATAGGTAGTTTGAATATACCTACATATTGTCAGAAGGTCTCAATTATAATAAAATTGTTATGTTTATATTTTCGTAATAGATACCTACTTATATTCCTTTAACCGTCCCTTTTTTAAGGAAAATAGCATAACTGTATGTTAACCTTTTCTATATTATTAAAAGATAGAACTAGAATTGCCTGCTCGGGCAAAGGAGGCGTTGTTATTAAGTTTGAAGCAAAAATTCCAGATTCTGTTATTTAATAAGTTATTAAATTAACAAATTATTGACAAACATCCGATGGCATTCCAGGGAATTCTATTGCATTTCAGGGGATCCCAAGGAATTCCACGGAATTCCATGCGTTTGTACACATTACTTCCAAGGTGGTCTATCTACCCCTCCGTTCTGCTGGAGTTGCCCGAGAGTAGTTCCATTTGTCAGACAAACATGAAGGGGTTCCAAAAGTGAGATCTGGACACTCAACAATGGTTAATAATAATTTTGTGGCCAGACGACAGAGAAAGGAGATTTCGTAGTGTTCTAAGAGTATGAAGACCATTATAAACAACAAAATTTATTATACACGCTCTATCCACCTAATGTGGAACTTTATGATCTGGATTTTATAGAGGGGTGACCAACAACATTCTAAATGTCTTCTTACCAGAACGTAACAGGAAGCGGCAATTCCCGAAAACTTGACCCAAATCGTGTATGGTGCAACAGCTCTCAGCTGGTATCCTACAGAAACTCCAGAATGCCCTTAATCTCTTTGGATTCACAATTCTGAAATTGCATTACAATTACAACTTGTGTTCGCTCTTGTAGACAGCTGTCGATCAAATAAAGCAAGGCATCAGTTTGGCAAAATAAAATGACCGACTGTATCAAAGGCTTTCCTGAAATCGAAGTAAATTGAATTAACCTATAGTCAACAATCGGGAATTTTTAGAACATTAGTAACTGAGATTGGCACACAACACACTCAACACAGTTTCTAACAAATTGCGAGAAGAATGTCTCCTGACTATTTCCAGTTTCCTGCAAGAAAAATCTTGAAACAGAAAGAGACCTAATGTTTGGTTAACCTCGTTTTTAAGTCAATCGTGGTACATAATATGGTGATATGGTTCAATCTGTTTTTTTTTTCTATTGAAGAATAACATGTTGGTTGAAAAATAGATATCCAGGGGCTTAGATATGAAGTGAATGTATACAAAAAATATATCCATTCTTACTTGGCACAAATTCGGTAAATGTACTTTTGACAGAATCATTCTGAGGAATCAGGAAGAGCCATTAATGGAAGGGATTGATGAATTACTGGTGACAGACGAATGTATTAATTTTCTATTCGCGTAACTACCCTAGAATGAATTTAGGCCAGTGATGACGCTCTTGACGGGACATGACCCTTTAAGCTAAGCACGGTCGATAATGCAAACTGTTGCAGGTTCTGCAATTCAATAGCGGAAACTGCGTTCCTAAATGCCAGATGATATGAAATAACTTGAGCCTCGCACGATTTAAAAAGTATACAGGGCGAGAATTAAAAGCTTCTCTCAAAGACCAAAATTGGATGGTATTAAAATAGTTAAAAAAATATTCATTGCAATTGAAGAGACACGAGCAAAATAGAATAAAAAAGGTGTGTACTTAAAACCGCACGAAAGAAGTGAAAACTTCAGCAGAGCGATATTAAAAACTATATAAAATTAAAAGCATTTCACACGCGTTAAAAGTGAAACCTTACCAAAACTAAACGAAGCGGTCACCCATCCAGGTACTAACCACCTCCAACGGTGCTTAACTTCAGTGGTCGGACGACAACTACTTTTCACTTTGTACTCTTGGCAAACACGCAAAATATATTTTGATTTATAATCATCATCGAATATGTTACTTACTGTGTGTAGAACATATTTTTTTACAAATGATCCATAATATGTAATCCTGACGGGTACGTGAAGATTTATTCACTTTTCAAATAGATATTTGAAAGTATTTAGACCGATTGTCATCGGAATAAAAGTTAATATTTGTGTACTACCTAAATCTAATAATGCTATTTTAATTTACCTCTCAAAAGATAAGCCGCATCATACTCATACATGAACTCGGAACTTATTCGGAAATATAATAAATGAATTTAATAGTTATACGGTTTAGCATGCATAATAACTAGGAGTTTCTTTAGAATATTAAATTTACTCATTTAATTTTTCTGCTTCAAAATGTGTGACCGGAAATGTGTTCTATCTCATTCTCTCGCAGGCTACATCCTATTATTTTTATTGGTGTCTCTTTTTCCGTTTCATTGAGTTTCAAAAACGACGCTAAAGAAGTTTTCACTTCAAAAATATTTTTAATTGTTTCCTGAGAAGATACAAATGATTCAGAGTTGATATAAAACAGTATAAAATATAATCAAACCTTAAAACTTACTGAAACAAAACGATTAAAGCACAGGTTAATTTTTTTCTAAATTTGAGGACGCTCATGAACAGGAATGTCTATGGATGGTGCCAGTGTATATATAGGTACGGAATTTGCTAAATTTATTAAAAAACTTCGCAGTTATTGTTAGTTCTTGATGGTTTCTATGAACATGAATATTCCAATTTATTTTAAGTTATTCTAAAGCCAAACAACATTCCGTCCAAACGGAAGCATCAGGCAAACACATGCGTTCAATTCGGCCTATACGAAAATAAACACAGACATAAAATGGTAGTGTTTCTCGTCGGTTCGCTGGGTAACAATATTTATGTTTCGTTGTGATGACGTGTTTACAAATAGAAGCAGAATTTTTCTATGCGGGGGATTGATGTACCCAGATAATCCCACGCGTGGATTTGAGGAAGGTCCGTGCAAGAAAGGAGAACGAACAGCGCCTTTCGAGATGCATTTGGTGTTCATTACAACGCTTTAGGCCAATACCTCCTCTGGAGGTATTGTTTAGGCATACAACTCCAATATTCCGTGTCGTACAAATAAATTAATTTAAGTAAATTGAATCCGACACAGGCCAGGATGACATTATTAGAATTATTATTGTGTTTCATAGGGAATAAATAATTAATGCTGACACCGGAATTGGATCCGTTCCAGAATTAAATCCGGTAGATATATTGCATATTTTTTCTATATCTGGTTTTGCCGGATTTTGCCAAGGATCGAGCTGAATATATATTTTTTAAATATGCAGTGTCAAACTTTCATCAAATAGTAAGATACTAACCTTTAATAACGAGAATCACAAAGTCACTACATGTGGGTGTCCCCCGTAGAAGTACACACTTTCTTCTCCGTTATTTTTTAAGATATCCCGATAACCAGTATTTTCGTAATAATATTAAAAAGCTTAAGGTAAGCTTTCAAATGAATAAATATCTTTAAAAAATAACTGAGATGGTGTGGAATTTCTACGTGAAGCGTGGAACACCCTGTAATATATTGTTACGTTTTTCCCGTGGGTTCTTAACAGAATTACAACTTTGCTAT
>MU188594.1:25740-60510 GCA_016904865.1 Pissodes strobi
CCGGCCGGGCGATGAGTCATACAGACAGGGAAGCGAGCGGCACGGCGCACACAGGCGAATTTTGGGGAAAAGGTGGTCAATAATTGAAAATCTCAACTTCAAAATTATGGGCTTACCCATATATAACTAGTTACCTGGGTATTATAATCCATCACCCATGTATTTATATTATTGACGCTCTGCCAAATATTTTAGTTCAAAATTAACGTTCCGTGAGAATTATGTCAATTCTAATAAAGCGTATTAAAATATTAGTGATTTTGTGTTCAATTTTCCACTAAGTTATTGTGAAAATTTTGAACAACCGTCATGGAGACTATTGTCGGTGGTAAATAGAATCTTAAAATGTTCATTGAATTAAATATCTTTGGAACTTTTTTAATGCTGATTTTCCTAAAATTTGATGTTCACATAACTGATAAAAATATCTACTTTTTTTTTCTTTGGAGAAAAAGCATATTTCCCGCGTTACCCCACATTTAAATTAGCTTAGAATCTTTATTTGAAATGTCCATTGATAGATCTAACCTTTACTTCCTGCGATAATTTGCGATCTTGTCGATAAATAAATTTAAAAAATGGTTTACATTTATTTTTACGTAAAATAATCATATCGGGTAAAACACAAAATAAAAGTTTTAATATCTTAACGATATTAAACCGATTTTTATAAATAAAAAGCCGTTTTATAGGCAACAAATTAAGCTTTAAAAAAGTTTATCCATAATTTTAAAATGAAAGATTGCTGACATAAATGATTCAAAATGGCGGATTGTTGTCATTTTGAATAAATATGGCAGACACATTAGAGCTTATGAGATTTTGGTAAAAATAGTTTAAAAAGACGGCGCCATTTCACACATATCTTCAATTGTTTTGGAGTTATAAACAATTGAAAATCGGCATTTTCCAACTTTGAAGGGCTGTAAAACCTACGCGGTTTTGATTTGGGCGAAACGGTTTACACTTTTTTATCTGAATTTTTTATGGTTTACTGTTTCGCCCAAATCAAAACCATTTAGATTTTACGTCACTTCAACGTTGGAAAATATCGATTTTCAATTGTTTATATCTCAAAAACCATTGAAGATAAGTGATAAGTGTATCTTCTGATAATTGAAATTATTAAGAGTTTTGCGGAGAATCTAAAAACAAAATAATATAAAGGGTTATTCTATCCAAAATAACAACGTTGCAATAGGTTTCGGATAGATCTGGCAACACTGCGATTTTGAAAATATTTTTAAAAGATGTATCGGGAAGGTCCAATAGCCACATAACAAATTTCAAACAGCTTAAATAAGTGGTTCTGCAGATACTTCTAGGGTTATTCCATCTACCGTGAATCACCCTGTATATAAATAATGTATACATATTTAAATAGTTTTGTATTATATTAAAAATTATGCTCTAAATATTAAATTTCAATGATTTGTTTATTATTCTTTTTGTTGCCTGTTTACTTCGAATACATTTTTGACAATAGGCAATAGAGGGGGGGGGGGGGGGGGGAGTAGAAAATGTTTAAAAACTAAATTTTTGTTAAATATTTCCATATTCCTTCACTTTAAATTATTTTAATTTCAAATAAACAATTTAATATTATTGGCCAACATTTTGATCAAATTCGCCTGTGTGCGGCGGCGGCTAGTTTTATAGGGTAGCACAAAAACGTTCGGATGGTTGTATAGGCTAGCCGTAACAATATGTAGGTAACTACGAGTAAGTATAAATAAATAGTAACATTTTTTACGAGAACAAGAATTTTTTCCACCTATTATATTGATTCTATAGTATATTTAAAGAAAGCTTTAGCGAATTTGTTTTCTTGAGCCTATACAGGGTGGCTCGAATTCGTGTCTATGTATGGGGAACTCGAAAACCGTAAGAGATACAGTGTCGGTCAAATTAAGGCAAAATTGCGCATTTAAATGCCTAACAATACGCCGTTTAGAAAGTTTTAAAATTCCGAGTATTTACGGAGATATCCGGAAAAAAACGAAATTTTGAAAAAACGTTTTATTTTTTTCTTGGGCTTATTATAAACGGATTTCAAATCTAATTGCACTTTTGTATTGCCACTTTTTCCGCTCTATTCAATGATGATATCCAGTTTGAAATCCGACGTTTCGTCTTCAAGGGATCATCAACTTTCTTTTTTTAAATACGAACTTTAATTTTTTTTATCGTTTTCAGATAGTATTGGCGTTATTAATATGAGTATGTGTTTTTATTTTTTCTATTTTTTTTTAAAATTTTTATTATTTTTTAATTATATTTATTTTATATATTTTGCTTTGGCGCGATTTTAAATAATTTAAGGTAGGTATTTTTGAAATTTTCATATTCTATAAAAATATTTTATTTGTTTTTTGCATTAAGTGGAGCAAAAAAAAATTAAAGCTCGTATTTAAAAAAAGAAAGTTGATGATGATCCCTTGAAGACGAAACGTCGGATTTTAAACTGGATACCATCATTAGATAGACCGGAAAAAGTGGCAATGCAAAAGTGCAATTCAATTTGAAATCCGTTATTAAATAAGCCCAGGAAAAAAATAAAACGAATTTAAAAAATTTCGGTTTTTTCCGGATATCTCCGGATATACTCGGAATTTTAAAACTTTCTAAACGGCATATTGCTAGGTACCTAAATGCGCAATTTTGCCTTAATTTGACCGACACTGTATCTCTTACGGTTTTCGAGTTCCCCATACATAGACACGAATTCGAACCACCCTGTACAGGGTGTCCCAGTTTCGATGACATTACGGGGTAGGTATCTCACTTGCCAGTAAAGATAGAGAGTTGCGGTTTTCGCAAAACTGTTCTACTTTTTTTTGAAAAGAATGATGTTATAAACAAAATTTTCATAGCCCGCTTCGTTTTTAAGATACAGGGCGAAATTTAAAATATTGCATTTTAGGACCCCCTCGTATCTTCGTTATCCTTTAATATATCACAGATTTTTGCTATGAGCTGTAAATCAAACTTTTATTTTTTTAAATATAACACCCTGTATATTTGTATGTCGTTTGATTGGACAATTTATAAGCTTTATATAAATATATAATACATGATATGTATTTTAAATACTCATACTCATAGCATTTACCTATTAGTTCCATAACATTTATACAATCATTCTATAATCATATACAATCAGTTGCCCAATTGGACGTAGAACATGTCACATTACAAAATAAAAAATAAAATACCTAATAAAATAATATAAAAAATACAAAATATAAAACAAAAGGATATTTAAGTTAAAGACACAGTTTTACATTACAGTTGCATAATAATACACACCAAAGCTTAAAGTTTAATCAAACTGGTCACCATAAAAGTCCTCCACGGAGCAGTAGGCCCTCTGAAGTAAGTGGTGTTTTAATTTATGTTTAAAAGTATTTGGTTGCAAAATTTTCCATTCTGAAGGTAGTTTATTAAAAATTTTTATGATTGAAAATTGAAAATTTTTTTGGATCTAAGTAAATTTGCTGTTAACATTGACAAGATCAGTCCTTCCTCTTGTATTGTATGTATGACCCCTCATGTTATTCACAAAGAGGTCAAGATTTTGCTTAACAAACAATGCTGCATCTAAGATATATTTACTAAAGAGGGTTAAGATATTGTGATCTTTAAATAGGTTTACAGCTATCGATGCATGGCAAAAATTGCTCTTAAACGCCCTTTCTGTGCAATAAACACTCTCTCGGCTTCAGAACTGCCACCCCAAAATACAACTCCACACCTCAGTCTAGATTGAATGTATGCATGATATGCTGTTAATGCCACCTCAACATTTAATAATTAATAAGCCTAAAATTCATAATTTCACAAAATGTGCCTCTATACGACACTCTTGATGAGTACTCGTATAGTATAAGCATTGTCTTTTAAACAACGTATTAGTAGGCAGACATTATTAGAGCAATGAAATGATCCGTTTATTGGCAAGATCACTATTTTCTGCGTAATATTGTATTTTTTACGATGGCTAAAAATTAAAGAAAAAAATTGATAGAAATTTTGCTAAAGGTGTGCTATATTCATCATCTTGATACCACATTAATGCTTTATTGTTTGAAAATATAAAAGTCTTGCTGATAAAGCAAAGTAAAAAAAACAAAAAAAAAATAAAAACAAAGTACAGAAATTGGACGACAATATTCACCATATAGCTAAATAACAAACAGAAAAACAAAGCGGTAAATTTAAAATTTAAAACTAAGTAATGTTTAAACTAATGCAAATTAAAGTAGACTAACACATAAGAGGCATTTTTTAAAAATTATAAAACAAAGTAAATTATATAAAAGAGACGATAACAACAAAATAAACTAATAACTCAAAGAAAGCACTAAGAAACATATTGAGTTCCTAATATACTGTCAAGGAAAATTGATAATTAACTTTCAATTTCAATTAAGTATATAAATTATCAGTATTATTCAACATTTAAGCAACTAATTAACTAATCTGCGTTCTCCAGGCACACTAATAAAGTTTGTAATTATGAAATACTAAATCTTTCTCAAGCTATTTGAACCTTATTTAATGTTGCAATTTTTTTCAAATGTTTCGTTTTCATTTGTATTTGTAACATGATTTACTATAGTTTTATGTGTATGGTTCCGACCGAGTATAGAAATGCGGAATAGAGAATATCAATTCAGTGCTAAACAGTCTAATTACTTAACCCATAAAATTTCCTTTGTAGTAGCGCTTGCCGCTTTGAGCGAGCTAGTCAGCGAGAATGTATGATTCATTTAT
Organism: Pissodes strobi; assembly: GCA_016904865.1. Taxonomy (NCBI): domain Eukaryota; kingdom Metazoa; phylum Arthropoda; class Insecta; order Coleoptera; family Curculionidae; genus Pissodes; species Pissodes strobi. The sequence goes on from MU188594.1 coordinate 30,517, forward strand.
TACAAGCCTCTCTAGGATTTCTACTACTATTCTTGTTAAGTATGAGTATATTGTTTTATTGTTTACAACTTTTATTGCACATTTGCATAATAGTTATTTTTTACTAGCGTTTGTATTTAACATCAATCAGGGCCGGATTACACATGCTGGACTGGAGAACGTATTTTCGAAATCCTGTATTTATTTCTTATGAAAAAATAGTGCGTTTTACTGTAAAGTGCATCCCTATCAATATATAAGCTTCATTAATTTGTATTGGCGTTTGTATTTAATTTAATGGAACGTATATCTACTTACACATCAAACAAGGCTAGATTACACTTGATGGAAAGGAGAACTTACTTTAGAAATGGTATATTTTATTTCTTAATAAGGACCGGGGTATTTTACTGTAAGGTGTATCCTCAGCTGTATCTTTACATTTTGCTGTATCTTTACATTTTGATCTCTAACTATACAGGGTGTCTCTAAAAGGTCTGTACAAAACTTACCACATACTCCTGAGGTCAAAATAAGCCGATTTAAAGCAACTTAACTTAATCCGAAATTGCTCCGTTTCCGAGATACAGGGTAGTAAAGTTAAAAAGCAAGAATGGATTTTTTTTAAATTGATGAGCATTTTTTAACGTATTACTTTTAAAATTGGTGCTCCTGGGGTTTTTGCGGGATGCGAAACCCGAATATGGATACCTTTTCACTGTGACCGTCAGAGGGCGCTTCACACTGCGCTTCTAATGGTTTAAAATGGCTATACCATTTTTCTCAGTGTAATTTTTTACTTTTTTTTGTTAAGGAAATAAATTTCAGAACATATTTAGCCAAAAAAAATCCACTAAAGTAAGTCGTTTTCGGGATATTTTGGTTTTTAGTGTTCGATGCCATGGTCAGTGAATTAGCAGTGCAAAATTCACCAAATTTCGTACTCAAAAATAACAGCCAATTTTTTTTTATCGAAAATAATTTCAATATCCCGGTGCGACATCCAACAGTAAAAACTAAAATATCTCGAAAACGGCTTATTTAGCGGATTTTAACAAGAGTACCTTTTTTGCCTAAAAATGCTCAGAAAATTATTTCCTTAATAAAAAAAGTAAAAAACTACACTGAGAAATGAGCCATTTTAAATCATCAGAAGTGCAGTGTGAACGCCCTCTAACAGCCACAGTGAAAGGTGTCCATATTCGGGTTTCGCATCCCGAAAAACCAATATCAATTTTTAAAGTGATACGTTAAAAAAAGTTCGTAATGTAAAAAAAAAACGATTTTTATTTTTCGGAAATAGAGCAATTTCGGACAAAGGTAAGTTGCATTAAATCAGCTTAATTTGACCTCAGGAATATGTGATACGATTTTGCACAGACGTTTTAGAGTTATTTGAGCGTTTATGTTTAAAATTAATAAATGAGCAATGATCAGGGGAAGCAACAAGTAGAGAATAAATTAAAATCTTCGTTTTTTAAAATGAAATATTTTTTATATGATCCATTATAATGATTCTACCTCGGATTCTACTAATTTCCCTAAATTCAAAAATATGTAACATCCTGATCTCGTGGAACGTGCACCTAAGATTTTGGTACATATTTATGTTGAAATTTCTTCGCCAACCCAGCTAAACCAAACTTTGTTACCGTTGTCAAAAGTTAACTAATACTGCTCTACATTACGACTAATGCCATTCGTGGATATAAACATAATGTTAATTAATAATAAAATTGGTCTCATCGACTCAAAAAAACCAACGAAAAAAGCTGAAAACGCGCCCGTCCCATTTACTCTCAACCACTAGTTTACACAAAGTAATACATATTAGTAAAAATTCGACCAATATTAAGGACAAAAAAGTAACATTAGTTGTGGAGAAACGCTTGTTTTGAGGAGATGTTTATAATAATCGCAATCCATTGTACTAAATACAACATGTATTAAATTTGAAGTATTAATATTTCAAAACTTTCGAAATGTTATAGTAGACAGGCACACAGTAATTTTTTCTTGAACTGTGATTTTCGACGTTTATCGAATTAAAGTCCTTTTATGTATCATGAGCTTTTCTTGAAACAGCCTGGTTATGAGTTGTATTCGCTCCTTATAAGCTTACGCTTGAAAAACACCAGATTGACCGGGGCTTTCAGATGCATCTTCTCAGGGTTATTGCATCTTTTATTTCTTCAAATAAGGAGATTTTAATTGGTCATTATCGATCATTTTTTCTTTGCTACAATGTGTTATATTCCTAAACACGCAGACTATTAGCTTAATTAATAAGGTTGTTCAATTATTATTTTTTAGAGCCTACACTGAAAAAAAAATTTATTTGATCCAAATAAAAATGGAGTTTATTTAAGCAAATATTTGTTTGATAATGGCCAAACAAATATTTGTTTGAAAAAAAATTAATATTTATTTGATTTATTTTTAAGTTTTTCTTTGTTCGAAATAAATATTTATTGCGAACAAACAATATGATTTTATAAACGTTGTTCACAGCAAACAAAAAAAACTTTAAAACAAATAAACTTCTAAAGTTCATAAAAATTTTATCATATAAAAATAGTAACATTTTACTTAATTAAACTAATAGGACATACAACTACCTCTTCAGATCCAGTGTAATGAGCACTGAACGGAAATGGCACAAGATGTCACCGATTCTATTGTTAGTAACGACATTAAATCGATTTCCATCAGGCTACGTAAAACTTCGATGCCGTCAATATTTTGATCTAAAAATAAAACAACAATAACTGAAACAAAAAATAATAGAAACGAAACAATTGTGACTGTTGTTCATGATGTTATTTGAATAGCCTGTTATATTGTTTAAAAGTATGTCATCCTATTAACAAAAATAATAATTTTTTTAAATACTATTAGATTTAATCGAAATAAAAAACAATTTGCTTCAAAACTGTACTTCCATGGATCAACCATTTATTTATTTAGATTAAATAAACAGGGCTTTGAAATACCTATCAATTCATATTATATTATGAACGAAGAGGACGCCATTGAACTTGTACAACGTAAAAAGCAAAAATACTCATACAAGATCGTACGCCAAACTACCTAAGCGAACTGTTATACACTATTGTAGGTGTATATAGCGTGAATTCATCTGCATCTCTAGGTAGTAACAGCAGAAGACAATTTTTAATTAGGTACTAGTAAAACTCACGCCATTTTGATTATGAGAGAACGCGTCTTATTTACAAACGATTGATTAGGTACCTAGCTAAGTGATATAATAAAAATGTAACTTACCTTGAAAGGACGGCACAAATGACCCAAGTCGCATTTATTAATGTATTTTCCATCACAAATACTAACAAAATAGCGACAATGGGTGGATAGATAAAATTTCCCTATAGGACGGCAACAGAAATGAAACTGAACTAAGGGCCCGAGACGGGGACTGGGAAGCATAGAGCGTCGACGCGGCTGCGCAATTGCTACGAGGTGTAAGAGAGATATTTGATCAAATATTCACAATCTTTAATTTAAAGCAACCCTTATTTGTTTTAAATAATGGAGAGGTTTCGTGTCTCTAAATCTTTAAAGCGAATAAATATGTGTTTAATATGGAAAAAAGTCTTGCTATCACAAGGCAAAGAAATATCCAAGAAAAATCAAACACGCCCAAGTATTTAAATTAAAGAAATTTTTTTTAATCTAAATAATTTTTATTTAAAGCAAATAAATAAAAAGCAAAGAAATATTTATTAAGGTTTTTTTCTCACATTTTTATCAGTGTACAGTACTAATATGATACTAATAAAACTAGTCGTTTTCCCTTTTTTATTTTTATGTGTACATTAGTAAAACTAACAGATATGCCTAATTACTGAAAAACAATGTCGGTCTCTCCATATATCCATTTGTGAAGTGCATCAAGAGGATATTGGATATTCGTGAACACTGAATTGAAATTTTCTTCCACTTGTAAAAACAGATTGTGATTGTGGTGAAATGTTTATAAATTTAATACTCTGTTTAATATTGCCCAGATGGTACTTTTACACGTTAAATTTATTTGCTTAATAACAGTTTATTTTATTAACGAGTAATTAGATAAAAGCGTATATGAAATAAACATAAAAAAAAATACATAAAATATGTAAACAATATGTTAATAAGAATACAAAAAGGTATATGAATAGAACCGCTTCAATTTCAGTGCTGAATTGTCACTCAGAAAGCAAAAACGTGTTAGTATAAGTATCCTAATCGTTCAGTTTCAATATTTAACGTTTTCCTTTTTAGATACTTGTTTTATAGCTTTCGAAAGGAAGCATTACATATTTACACGTGCCGGATTTAGGTACCATCGAAACCTAAAGAATTTCGAAAGGGCTTTTATGGGTAAAACATTGCAGTACAATTTTGCACCTTAGGAACTGAAACCGTTTGTTTTAATTGTTAATTGTTGGCATAATAAGCAAAAAGAACAATAAAACAAAATTCCGCATCAACATGTAAAGATAATCTAAAATAATCTAGACTAAAATGTTCTTAAGGTTTTCCCAACGGTGCCAATCTTCAAATACAGATTCTGAGGAGGACCCTGTTTAATTTGCTATTTATGTGATATGTAACTCGTTATTAATATAGGCTATGTTCAGAAAGATATTATTTAGATGGACAAATGCTAGTTTCAAATAAACTTAAAACATGATGTTTATATTATAATAATACGAGATGCATAGTCAAAAGCTTTATTTCAATCAATATTAAGCATACATATACTACTTCTTCTCCATCCCTGCGAATTATACTTAGACTCATGTAGGCTGTGTTTAGAAAGAAACGATTTAGTTGGAAAAAGGCTAGTTTCACATAAACTTATAATATGATGTTTATGTTATAATATGAAACTAGTAGTCAAAAGCTTATACTTAAACTCATGTAGGCTATGTTCAGAAAAAAATGATTTAGTTGGACATATGCTAATTTTAAATAAATTTATAATGTTATGCCTATGTTATAATAGTACGTGAAGCGTAGTCAAAAGCTTTATTTCAGTCAGACAGTTAAGCATAGATACCCTACGTCTTCTCCATCCCTGTGAATATACATAGTCTCCTATAGGCTATTCTCAGAAGGGTATGATTTAGTTTGACAAATGCTAGTTTCAAATAAACTTATATTATAATGTGTATGTTATAATAAAATGAGGCGCGTAGTCGAACGCTTTATTTCAGTCAAACAATTAAGTATAAATATCCTACGTCTTCTCCATCCCTATTAATATATTTAATTTAGTTTCATGTAGGCTATATTCAGAAGAATATGATTTAGTTGGTTAAATGCTAGTTTCAAATAAACTCAATTAATATGATGTTTATGTTATAATAACATGAGACGCGTAGTCAAATGCTTTATTCGAGTCAAGCAATTTAGCATAGGTATCCTTAGATCTTCCTATCCTAGTTTTCTATAATCTATATAAGGTTTATGTTATAATAATGTTACCGCCGCCGCCGTGCCGCTCGCTTCCCTGTCTGTATGACTCATCGCCCGGCCGGTCGCGAAGTTTCAGGATCGCTGGAATTGTCTCGATGGCCTCGTCGAGATCATATAGAGTGGCGTCGGAATACTTCCCGAATATTCGTGATAGATTTAAGATTATATATAAGCAGACCTAAGGCGAATGTTAGTCAGTCGGTTAGCAGTTCAGTTCAGTTAATCATTGAGTGTTGAATAGATATTAGTGGTAAAGTTATAAGACTAGTTTAGTGAGTTAAATTGTAAACAGTTGTAGTGAATAAAGAGAGTATTAGTTGAAAATAGCAAAGTTGTAATTCTGTTAAGAACCCACGGGAAAAACGTAACATTTGGTGTCAGAAGTTGGATTGTGAAGGAACCGGACTTGCGAAGTATTTTTCGAGGAAAGAAGTTCAAGTACGTCAAAGAGACCGTTTGATTGGTGGATCCTGGTAAAATTTTATAACATTCTATGGTCAATACAAGGCAACAAACGGCGGAGCAAATAAATAAAATGTTGGCCGATTTTATGGATAATTTAAATGCTGAGAGGCGAGCGGATCGGGAAGAGGAAGAACGTAAAAAGCAGATAGAACAGGACCGGCTTCAGAAAAGTTTTCAAGATCAGGAAGACAAAAGGCAAGCAGAACAGGACCGGCTTCAGAAAATTTTACAAGATCAAGAAGATAAAAGGCAAGCTGAACAGGACCGGCTTCAGAAAATTTTGCAAGGCCAGGAAGAGAAAAGACAAGCAGAACAGGACCGGCTTCAGAAAATTTTGCAAGACCAGGAAGAGAAAAGGCAAGCAGAGCAGGACCAGCTTCAGAAATGGATGCTGGATGTAATTGTAGGCGAGCAAGGAAAATTACAGAAAATATTGGACGGACAAAATGAGAAATTTGAGAAAGAAGTAAACAATATTCAAAAAGAAGTTGGAAATGTACAAAAAGAAGTAGGAGACGTACAGAAAGAAGTGAAGAATCTACAAGCAGAATTTACCAGACTAAAACACCAAGCACCCACCGAGAGGACATTCGCCTCAGGACAAAACATCAAACCTCCTACGTACGACGGTCAAACATCCTGGACAATGTACAAAAGACAATTTGAAGCGCTGCTGTTGCCAACGGTTGGAATAATGAAGAAATGGTTACATCACTAGTGGTAGCGCTTCGTGGATCTGCCCTGGAACTACTGCAGACAAGTCCCATCAGCCAACAAGGGAAATATGACATACTTGCAGCTGCCCTGGAGAGACGATTTGGAGACCAGCATAGAAGACAACTGTATCAGGCACAAGTTAAGTCCCGAGATCAGAAGCCTGGTGAAAAGCTGCAAGAGTTTGAGGCAGACGTCAGACGTCTCGTTCAGTTGGCCTATCCGGGAGCAACAGACGAATTTCAAGAGGAACTTGTTGCTGAATATTTCGTGGACGGTGTCAGAGATCCAGAAACTCAGAAGATGTTACGTCTAGCCAAATTTGATAGCAGCCGTGAAGTTTTGGGTAGAGCTCTGGAAATCGAGGCGGCCTGTAACATCTCTAAGCCAGCAATCAGGGAAGTATCCATCAAGGAAGAAAATTTGGCGAACAATTGTGAACTAACTGAAATGGGCGGTATTTTGAAGAAATTAACCGAAGTTATTCAGGCCACGAGGAGATTCCGGGAGTCACCAGAAGTTAGGCCATACAACCGTAATCAGTGCTATAGATGTGGCAAGACTGGACACTTCAAAAGGGACTGTGGAGTACAAAGATTCCAGGAGCCAATAGAAGATAGGCCACATAACCGAAATACATCAAATCAGTGCTATAGATGTGGAAAGACTGGACATTTCAGAAGGGCCTGTCGAGTACGGATATTCCGGGAGCCAACAGAAGTTAGACCATGTAATCGAAAGGCTATAAATCAGTGCTATAGATGCGGCAGGACTGGACATTTCAAAAGAGACTGTCAAGTACAAAGATTCCGGGATCCACTAGAAGATAGGCCACATAACCGAAATGTTTCAAATCAGTGCTATATATGTGGCAACATGGGGCATTTTAAGAGAGACTGCCGAGTACAACTACGACCTACAGCTCCATCCAGAGACAACAGCAGTTCAAAGCCAAGTCAAGAAGAGTTGAAACAATATAACTTTAAGGCCAAGCACAGGGAAGGAAGATGGCATAGTAATACCGATGCTTTATCCAGAAGGTCATGTGAGGATAATTATAAACATCGCCAAAGAATTGACCAACGAGAAGGAATCACTCCCATTAGGCGAATCAAGTTTAAGGTTGATCAGCAGTGGACCACAGAGCAACTAAAGAAAGATCAGCTTGAGGATAATGAAATAGCACTACTACTAAAAGCTAAGGAAGAACGTCAACCAAGACCAAGCTGGAGAGATATTTCAACTAAGGGATCTACTTTTAAATCTCTGTGGGCTCAGTGGGACTCCCTGGTAGTTGAAAATGGACTCCTTAAACGAGCCTGGGAAAGCGCCGATGGCAAAGTAGTGAAGACGCAGTTAGTGGTACCAAGGAAGAGGGTATCGGAAGTTTTGGACGAAGTACATAATAGAAAGTTTGGTGCTCATCTCGGAGTTAACGGAATGATTGACAAGATCCGCGACAGATTTTACTGAGTCAACTACTGCCAGGATGTGAAATCATGGTGCCGACAGTGTTCAACCTGTGCCTCAAGTCAAGGATCCCAGACAAAATCCAGTGGGAAGATGAAACAGAATGATGTGGGACTACCGTTTGAACATCTCGCCAGTGACCGAACGAAGGCTCGATATGATCTCCAAGCTAACTCTAGGGGATTTCGGATGAACGATAAAGTCTGGTTATATAACCCGCAAAGGAAGACAGGAAGATCTCCCAAGCTAACACCAGTATGGGAAGGACCCTATACGGTCATCAAAAGAATTAATGACGTTGTGTATACAATTCAGCGTAGCCCCAGAAGCAAACCGAAAGTTGTCCACCTCGACAGGTTGAAAGCATATCACGGACATGAAGTAGCTGATCGGGACGATCAGAATTAAGAGGGAGGCAATGTTACGGCTGGCCTAACAACCATCCGAACGTTTTTGTGCTACCCTATAAAACTAGCCGCCGCCGTGCCGCTCGCTTCCCTGTCTGTATGACTCATCGCCCGGCCGGTCGCGAAGTTTCAGGATCGCTGGAATTGTCTCGATGGCCTCGTCGAGATCATATAGAGTGGCGTCGGAATACTTCCCGAATATTCGTGATAGATTTAAGATTATATATAAGCAGACCTAAGGCGAATGTTAGTCAGTCGGTTAGCAGTTCAGTTCAGTTAATCATTGAGTGTTGAATAGATATTAGTGGTAAAGTTATAAGACTAGTTTAGTGAGGTAAATTGTAAACAGTTGTAGTGAATAAAGAGAGTATTAGTTGAAAATAGCAAAGTTGTAATTCTGTTAAGAACCCACGGGAAAAACGTAACAATAATATGAGACGCGTAGTTAATCGCTTTATTTCAGTCATGCAGTTAAACATAGACATCCTACGTCTTCTCCATCCCTGTGAATATACATAGTCTCCCAACTCTCCTATAGGCTATTCTCAGAAGGATAGGATTCAGTTGGACAAATGCTAGTTTCAAATAAACTTATAATGTGATGTTTATGTTGCAATAATATGGGATGCATAGTCAAATGCTTTATTTCAGTCAAACAATTAAGTATATAGGTATCCTATACGTCTTCTCTATCCCTGTGTATGTACATATTCTCCTATAGGCTATGCTCAGAAGGATATGATTTAGTTGGACAAATGCTAGTTTCAAATAAACTTATAATATGATGTTTATGTTATAATAATACGAGAAGCGTAGTCAAAATCTTTAATTCAGTCAAACCATTAAGCATATATTATTATATCCTACATCTTCTCCTATATTTTATATTATGCACACAAATTTCAGATAAATAAAAGGTGCTTAAAAAAAGTATTTGCTATCATTTTTAATACAACCGGTTTACTTTTGAGTAACATTACTCACTTAATGAATGAAAACGTTTCCTTTTTAATGACAGTTTTTTTTTCCTTTTATTGCAATGTGTGAATGAAAATGTTATCGTTTTTTGTGACTTCATCTTAAACGTCACAGATTATTATGGCACATAATAGGCATAGATGAATACTTGAATACACATTTAACTGAATTGAGATGGAACCGGTCTCTTCATTCCTTGACCTAGAATAAGTTTCGGATTATGCAAAGTTTTGGATGAAATTATTGCGTATTTACAAAATTGCTAATTTTAAACCAGTTCTGTTCCACTACGCTGTAGTAACACTGAACTATTATTGTATGTGTAATTACGATTACGAATTCATAAGCTATTGAAAATTATTAGATGCTAAGATTGTGCTTGTTAACAGGAGATACGGTGTGTAACGCGTCCGTGTTGGGTCATTGTACCGGGGATCGAGTATGGATCTTTCAGCAAAAAATAACTACCAACATCCCATTACGAACTAGAATGCTACATCTTTGATGAAATTTTATGATTGGTTTTGATAATTTAACATGTGATAATTTAACATCCACGTAAACCAGTATTAAATGATCGAGTAAATAAATAATGATAGTCATTAGAAGTACTAGAGCTATAATTAAAGCATTTTTTATTACAACATATTTTAATTGCAGACTGATTTTGTTGCTAGCGGATTTGAGAGGAATACTTAAGAAGATTCTTTATATTTTACTACAAATACATTGTCAATTGATACAGGGTTTTTCGGGAGAATGGAATGTTGCAAATATTATTATGTCCGTAACTCCGTATGTTTTTCAAAAAGGCTTGGACCCTTCGATTTTTATTTTCTGTTTCCCATTTTTTACCACAAATAAATAATATGTACAGTAATTCATGAAGGATATATAGCGCCAGTTTTCGTTTTTTTAAATAATTGACAACCTCCAAATATTTTTATATGTTTTAATTTCACTCAAAATTTTTCATCGATATAATGTTATTATCTGAAAAACAAAAAAAAAATAAGTTTGTATTTAATAAAAGAAAGTTGATGAAGACGAAACGTCGGATTCCAAACTCAATACCATCGTTGTATAGAGCGAAAAAAGTGGCAGTACAAAAGTGCAATTCACATTGAAATACGTTTCTAAATAAGCCTAAGAAAAAAAATAAAACCATTTTTCTAAATTTCGTTTTTTTTTTCAGATATCGCCTGAAATACTCGAAATTTGAAAACTTTCGAAACGGCATATTGTTAAGCACATACATGCCCAATTTTGCCATCATAATTTGACCGACACTATATCTCTTACGGATTTCCAGATCCCCTTACAGCGACTCGAATTCGAGCCATCTTGTACAAGAACCTCTTGAGGATGATCTGGAAAACGTCTACAATTTTGTGAAAACATGATAAGGTTTTGCTACCAAATTCCAAATTTTATACAGAATGTAATATTTACAAATAAGGCTACATTTTTATTAAACGGGGAAGTTAAGGAGCAACATTATCGTGGCTGGTCCCAAACACAGTATCTACAAAAGTTCAATGTATGGATGGCCATGATCATAGTAAAATTTTAAGACCATTGCTGATACATATTTGGATGTTTTATCTTTAGAATTAATTTCTGCTCTGGGAGCTGGTCTTTTCAGATCACAATGATCTGGATGTTCCAAAGCGCCAAATATAGTTCACCATCCGCTTGCTGGGTGTTCCTTCCCCGAAGAATGCATCAAAATCTCACTAAGTGGATAGGGAAATAGGTGCTGTGGAATGGCCACCTAGATCTCCTGATCTAAGTCTTTTGGAATATTTTCTGTGAGGCTATCTAAAAGAAAACGTATATAAAATAGTTTGGCTATAAAATTTTAATATCTAAAAGAACGTATAGGAACCATTTTACAAGGAGTATATCTTCAGTGATAATAAACGATACTCTTCAACATTTCTATGACATTTTGTGAAACCGTTAATGGGGGGCACTTCAAACATTTGCTGCGACCAAACGTATTATTTAATTAGACTAAAATTTTTTGTCCCCTGTGTATTTAACATCATAACATAACATGGATTGCCATAAAAAACGAAAACTGTTGTTATATCTCCTTCATGAATTGCCCTGTATATTATTTATTTATGGTAAAAAAAGCCCAACAGAAAATGAAAATCGGCGGGTATCAGCATTTTTCGAGAAAATACGGGGTTACGAAAATATTTGGCAATATTCCATTCTTTCTTAATGTAGAATCTTAAAGTAACTAAAAATTAAAATGAACAATACCATCGACATTATTATTTAAAATCGACCTGATTTTCGGGGTAATCGTAAAAGAATGTAATATGCAAGGTGAAAGAATGTTCTTGACCTCACAAGTGTATTTAAAACATAAGCCATTATATACAGGTAATGGTTAATATGACTTTTGATACTGAAATAAGCAAGGAAATAAGTAAATCTTGTTTATGCTAGAAAAATCAATGGAAAGTATTTTGTGACGAAAATATTTGGGCATTGTTCAAAAATGATTTCTCATAAATATGATATTTCTTTATTGTTTACTGTAGTGAAAGGTAACGATAAACAACGATGCAAAACCCACATTTAAACGCCGGACGTCTTTACGTACAATTTCTACATCTAATTTCATGATTATGTATCTACTATCCTAATTTTAGTTACACAAATAGGTTGTTTTATTTGTTATTAGATAACAATAACACCTAATAATACTTTTCTATTTATAAATATTTTACCATCATATTAAACTATATTCGCTATGTGCAGCTGCTGGATGGAGAGGCGGTGAACGACGTGCGCGCCAGTCACAAAGGCTTGAACTTTAACTATCACGTCCTATACAGAGTGTCTTTAAAAGGTCTGCACAAAATCTTACCATATATTCCTGAGGTCAAAATAAGCCGATTTAAGGCAACTTACCTGAGTACCAGTGTTAACTCTATTTTTTTTTTAAATTACTGCTAAAGTTGGACGCGAAATTGTGATTTAATTTAAAATGAAATATTATACTCAGCAGTTGGCGCTGGACGACAAATTGCTAACAAAATAAAAATTAAGAATTAAGTATATTATATTCGGATAAAATACCTTGAAATATAGACACCACTAGCCTTCGTGTCCGTACTTTCAACATCGCCTGAAAAACACCTACGCTAGCTCAGCTCAGGTTGGTCCGATCTTTTTTTTATTTCCACTGAACAAGTTCCAAAATGAGGTACCTGGATATGGAATTAAATCAACATAGGTTAAAGTCCAAGTCAGGGTTGGACGCCACCAATTTTGCTTTTGTTGGCAAAGTCCTATCGTTGTTATTACAGACACAGTAAAAAAAACTTGGAAATAAAAGAAACGGAGTTCAAACTCAAGTATCGAATAAGTAAATAATTACCTGTCGTAGTCTACGCTACTTGCACACAGTTATCACACAAGTTCTAGATTCTCCAATTCAAACAAAATAACAACAGTAGCCGAGACCAATACTTTTATTTTAGGAAAATAAAATAAAGTAAGCTCCTCTAGCCTTATAAATGAATTCCCTAGATTGGGAGAACCCAAGTACCCCTTAGTGAAATTTCGAAATGTCACCGATTACTGCTTAACTAGACACACCCTCGTGTCAACTTGACAGTCTAAATTGGAATTTTAAGATGTGACATAAAAGGAATTGTAATTTAGAATGTTATCCCCCCGTATTCGCTCTGCCCGAAACCTGCAGCCTAGACGGCGATAACTTAACCGGATGTTACCACGTAAACTATTCTATATTAATTCACCTTGGTTAGAATAGCCTTTACGTAAGCCCATGTTGCAAGTTCCTAACAGAAACCAAATCTTAAAATGCTATGTTACGTTTTTGAAATTAATGCCAGAGAAAAGTAAAATATATAAACTTCCTCGGTAATAAAATCTACTGGAAATTATTCAGAAATCCAGTACCCGAGAGAGTAAACTAATGGAACTATGCCGGCGTAGCTACTCTTCACAAAGGTTCTATATAAACTCTTGTACTTGAAATATTCGATATCAAATACTATGATAATAATTATTCAAGCTGTTAAAAATATGGTCTAATTTTCTAAATTTTGGGTAATTTTTAAGTCTTTAGGGCTATGCGAAAATTCTATCTAATCTCTAACAGGAAAATATAATTGTCGAATAAAAAGATGACATCTGTATTTCGAGACCTCTCGAAAACCAGAGAGAAGTTTTCCTTAATCCTTCTTCGGTCCTCTAGAAAAGAATCTGTCCCCGGACTTGTCACTCTCAATTAACCAGTTAAAATTTTTTCCAAAAAACTGACATTCGACATTCTCTGCTGTCATCCAAAAAACTATGGAGTAGCCAAATTGGTAAGGTCCCAAAAGAATTCTTAACAACCCTACGGGGAATCCGAAAGTAAAACCCTAAAACCGAAATTAATCCATCAAACAACTTAACATGAAAATAATGGGAATGCCGGACTCAGCCCCCAGATACTAATTGAAATTTTACATTCACAAACAACTTAGGACAACTTACCCATAACTGGGGTTCACCAAAACCTTCCTGAATAGCTTAAAGAAGACGCGGGATACTTATTCACCATTATGGCCGTTGATAGAATTTATACCTTCTACTAAAACAACCTCCCTTTCCCGAAAGTTTGATTCGGCATTCACGCTATTACAACATTAAAAGAACAACAGCTTCGTCCATACCATATCCAAAGGTATGCAACACGTTTTTCCTATTAAAGTTAGCAAGCAAGTGAAGATTTTGATTAAAAACAAGCCTAACACCGGAGAGTCGTGTTTGCAATGCCCGGCTCCGGGAATGGAGTCATAGAGCGCCACCAGTTTTTCCCAACTAAACTGGAAAAGCTCCGCTGGTGTTGTACGGAGTTGTTAGGCATGCTTATCAAACAAAGAAACTCAACCTTAACTTAACAAGAAAACACAATCTAAATTTACGGATCAATTTATTAGATTCTAGGTTTTTTTCTCAACAGCAACAATCCTACAGTTTTTGGTAATTTAAACGCAAAGCAATGTCAAATGACTATTAAAGTAATAAATAACAGTGGTACAATATGAAGATTGTACGGAGACCAATTCTGCTGTTAACTTGGTACTGTATGCCTTATACCTAAACGCTCTAAACACTACAATCCGAAGTGATGACTTTGGTTTACCTAAGCTTATTACTACATAATGTATGCGTGCGCTAGTAGCTGCACCAATTATAAATGTAGCAATAATAATATGTAGTAATAAACGGCCACAATAATTAAATCAATTGACCCGATAAATTTATAAAATAAGAATAAAATTATTGAAAACTATTGTCACGACTAACAACCATCCGAACGAATTTGTGCTACCCTATAGAACTAGCCGCCGCGCCGTACCACTCGCTTCTCTGTCTGTATGAATCATCGCCCGGCCGGCCGCGAAGTTTCAGGATCGCTGGAATTATCTCGATGGCCTCGTCGAGATCATATAGAGTGGCCTCGGAATACTTCCCGAATATTCGTGATAGATTTGAGATTATATATAAGTAGACCTAAGGCGAATGTTAGTTAGTTCACTTCAGTTAATCATTGAGTGTTGAATAGATATCAGTGGTAAAGTTATAAGAGTAGTATAGAGTGTTAAATTGTATACAGTGGTAGTGAATAAAGAGAGTATTAGTTGAAAATAGCAAAGTTGTAATTCTGTTAAGAACCCACGGGAAAAACGTAACATTTGGTGTCAGAAGTCGGATTGTGAAGGGACCGGACTTGTGAAGTATTTTTCGAGGAAAGAAGAGGTACAAGTACGTCAACGAGACCGTTTGATTGGTGGATTCTGGTAAAAGTTTATAACATTCTATGGTCAATACAAGGCAACAAACGGCAGAAATGGAGCAAATTAATAAAATGTTGGCCGATTTCATGGAAAATTTAAATGCTGAGAGGCAAGCGGATCGGGAAGAAGATGAACGTAAAAGACAAGCAGAACAGGACCGGCTTCAGAAAATTTTAAAAGACCAGGAAGATAAAAGGCAAAAAGAACAGAACGACCGGCTTCAGAAAATTTTGCAAGATCAAGAAGATAAAAGGCAAAAAGAACAGGACGACCGGCTTCAGAAAATTTTGCAAGTTCAAGAAGATAAAAGGCAAATAGAAAAGGACCGGCTTCAGAAAATTTTACAAGACCAAGAAGATAAAAGGCAAATAGAACAGGACCGACTTCAGAAAATTTTACAAGACCAAGAAGATAAAAGGCGAATAGAATAGGACCGGCTTCAGAAAATTTTTCAAGATCAAGATAAAAGGCAAGCGGAACGGGAAGAGGATGAAGGTAGAAGGCACAGCTGCAGAAATGGATGCTGGATGTAATTGTAGGCGAGCAAGGAAAATTACAGAAGATATTGGACGGGCAAAATGAGAAATTTGAAAAAGAAGTAGGTAATATACAAAAAGAAGTTAGAAATGTACAAAAAGAAATTGGACATGTACAAAAAGAAGTTGGGAGTGTACAAAAAGAAGTAGGAAACGTACAACAAGAAATGAGGAATCTACAAGCAGAATTTAGCAGACTAAAAAATCAAGGACCCACCGAGGGGGTATTCGCCACAGGGCATAACATCAAACCTCCAACGTATGACGGTCAAACCTCCTGGACAATGTACAGAAGGCAATTTGAAGCCGCTGCTGTTGCCAACGGTTGGAATAACGAAGAAATGGCTACATCACTGGTGATAGCGCTTCGTGGGTCTGCCCTAGAACTACTGCACACCATTCCCATCAGCCAACAAGGGAAATATGACATACTTGCAGCTGCCCTGGAGAGACGATTTGGAGACCAACATAGAAGACAACTGTATCAGGCACAAGTTAAGTTCTGACATCAGAAGCCTGGTGAAAACCTGCAAGAATTTGAGGCCGACATTAGACGTCTCATTCAATTGGCCTACCCGGGAGCGACAGAGGAATTTCAAGAGGAACTTGCTGCCCAATATTTCGTGGATGGTATTAGAGATCCAGAAACTCAGAAAATGCTACGCCTAGCCAAATTTGATAACAGCATCGAAGCTTTGGGTCGAGCCCTAGAAATCGAGGCAGCCTGTAATATCTCCAAGCCAAAAATCAGGGCCGTATCCATCCAGGAAGAAAAGCCGACAAACAGCTATGATTTAAATGAGATGGGTGAAATTTTGAAGAAATTAACGGAAGTTCTTCAGGCCACGGCGAGATTCCGGGAGCCAATGGAAGATAGGCCACGTAACCGAAATACATCAAATCAGTATTATATATGTGGCAGGACTGGGCATTTCAAAAGAGACTGCCGAGTACAACTACGGTCTAGATCTCCATCCAGAGACGCTAGGGCCTCCAAGTCAAATCAGGAAAACTTCAATTAGTCAACATTGCGGGGCGGGTGTTGGCTAAAGAAGGTAAAGCCCCCAGGATCGTCTCCATAAAAAGCCTAGGAAAAGCCGCCGACAGTCTAACAATTACAGGAAAGATCAACGGAAGAGCCATAACAATTACTGTTGACACTGGTGCGGCGGTATCTTTGATAAGGTCCAACAGAGTAAATAGAGTAGAAGTTCTACCCATATCAAAGAATGTAGTTTTACGTACAGTTACCGGTGAGATAGCTGAAGTACTTGGGGAAATGGATATCGAACTTCAACTGGGACGAATTAAACTACACCACACAGTGTTAGTCGCCGACATCGAGAACGAATTTATTTTGGGGATGGATCTCATCGGTCAACATGGATTCTCTTTTGACAACAAGCTTAATCTTCTGAAGTTTGGCACCGAAGAGTTCATCCTTAACAAAACAGACGATGGCACACCGACTAAAGTAGTGGCGGCATGTACTGTCAGAATAAGCGGAAATACCGAGCAGATAATTTTCGGGAAATTGGAGAAGGATTTTGGAAGCTGTATCGGACTTATCCAACACCACGATTTGCCTTGCAAACACCTCGTAGGCAAAGCACTAGTCAAAACCGACGGCGAAATACCGATAAGGATGGCAAATATTTCATCCAATTCCATCAAAATCAATAAAGGAGATGTAATAGCCACTTGCGAGCCGGTACAGTGGGTAACCAGTTGCGAAACGCAGTCAGAAGTAACACCCTCAACATCACCTAAGGAAGTCCTAGAACATTTCCAGAAGTCGTGGCAACATCTGTCTTCCGAAGAACTGAAGAGAGCTACACAATTTATCGAAGAGCAGAGCACAGCCTTTGAAAGGAAAAATGGCAATACTGGAAGAACGAACATCATAAAACATAAAATCGACACTGGGAGTGCCCATACGGCAGCATCCTCGGAGGTTACCAGTGACGAGGCAGCAAGAGGTTACCACATTAGTGTATAAAATGCTTGAAGATGGAATTATTGAAGAGTCATCAAGTCCATGGTCATGGACATGGACACCAAGATGGATGGGACTACCAGATTCTGCGTGGACTATAGAAGGCTCAATGACGTCACCAAGAAGGATAGCTATCCACTGCCCAGAATTGACGACACTAGCAGGTTCTCATTGGTTCTTAACACTCGATCTAAAGAGCGGATACTGGCAAGTAGGCATTGACGAACAGGATAAGGAAAAGACTGCCTTCTCTACCGGAAGTGGTTTATATCAGTTTAAAGTTATGCCCTTCGGACTATGCAATGCCCCCGCTACTTTTGAGCGTCTTATGGAAGTTGTTCTACGAGGCCTCACTTGGAAGACATGCCTGGTCTATCTTGATGATATAATGGTAATGGGAAAAACTTTCGAAGAGCACCTACAAAACCTGCATGAAGTTTTTACTAGGATCAAGAATGCTCAGCTCTTACTGAATCCAAAGAAATGTTTTCTCTTCCAACAAAAAGTTGAATTTCTCGGACACGTCGTGTCATCAGAGGGAATCCAAACTGATCAACGAAAGATAACAGCAATCAAAGACTGGCCTCGTCCTCGCAACAAATACGAACTGCGGAGCTTCCTTGGTTTATGTACTTATTATAGAAGATTTGTCTAAGGATTTGCAAATATAGCTGCACCTTTACATAAGCTCACTGAAGAACTAGCAAATTATAACTGGGATCATAACTGTGATTCTGCGTTCAGGAAATTAAAAGCGGCTCTATGTTCTAGTCCAATATTGGGATATCCGGAACAAAAGGGTAAATTTGTATTGGACACAGACGCCAGCAACACCGGCATCGGAGCAGTTTTATATCAAGTACAAGCAGGAGAAGAACGGGTTATCGAATACTACAGTCGAACACTTTCGAAACCTGAAGGTAACTACTGTGTAACCCGTAAAGAGCTTTTGGCAATAGTACGGTCTGTTGAGCATTTCCATCAATATCTATATGGGCAAGAATTTCTGATAAGGACTGATCATGCAGCTTTTAAATGGCTTTTGGATATGAAACAACCTGAAGGACAGGTAGCCAGGTGGCTTGAAAAGTTACAACAATATAACTTTAAGGTTAAGCACAGAGCAGGGAGATTGCATAATACTGCAGATGCTTTATCCAGAAGACCATGCGCGAATAATTGCAAGCATTGCCAAAGAGTAGATCAACGAGAAGGAATTACTCCGATTAGGCTAACGAAATTTGAGGTTGATCAGCAGTGGACCACCGAGCAACTTAAAAAGGATCAGCTTGAAGATAATGAAATAGCACTATTGCTAAGAGCCAAAGAAGAACAGCAACCAAGACCAAGCTGGAGCGAGATATCAAATAAAGGACTTGCTTTTAAAACTCTGTGGGCTCAGTGGGACTCCCTGGTGGTGGAAAATTGACTTCTTAAACGAGCCTGGGAAAGCGCCGATGGCAAAGTAGTGAAGACACAGTTAGTGGTACCAAGGAGGAAGATATCGGAAGTTCTGGAAGAAGTTCATAATGGAAAGTCTGGTGCTCATCTCGGAGTGAACAAAACGATTGACAAGATTCGCGACAGATTTTACTGGGTCAACTACTGCCAGGATGTGAAATCGTGGTGTCGGCAGTGCTCAACCTGCGCCGCAAGCCAAGGACCCAAAACAAGATCTAGGGGCAAAATGAAACAGTATACTGTGGACCTACCGTTTAAACGTAGCTGGCCCTTTTCCAGAAACAAACAATGGTAACAAGTACATTTTAGTGGCAATTGACTACTTCAGTAAATGGCCTGAAGTCTTTGCAATCCCCAATCAAGAAGCTGTTACCATAGCAGAGGTCCTTGTGAATAACCTATTCAGCAGATTTGGTGTTCCGCTGCATTCAGATCAAGGACGCAACTTCGAATCCAAGGTTTTCCAGAAAGTCTTTGAATTACTCAACATCCATAAAACACGGACTACCGCCTTACATCCACAATCAGATGGCATGGTTGAGAGGTTTAACAAGACCATTGAAGAACATTTGTCAAAAGTCGTAGATGAACATCAGAAGGATTGGGACCAACACATACCACTATTTTTAATGGCCTATAGATCAGCAGTCCATGACACGACAGGACTAAGACCAGCCATGGTTTTATTTGGAAGAGAACTCCGCTTACCCTGCGACCTATTATTCGGAACGCCAGACAACCAGGATATGGAAATTCAAGACTACGCGGACTCCCTTAAGGAAAAGTTACTATACATCCATGAATTAGCCAGAGAAAACACGGAGAAAGCCAGTGACCGAATGAAGACACGATATGATCTCAAAACTAATTCTATGGGATTTCAGATGAACGATAAAGTCTGGTTATATAATTCGCAAAGGAAGAAAGGAATATCTCCCTAGATAACGCCAGTATGGGAAGGACCCTATACAGTGATCAAAAGAACTAATGACGTTGTGTATAGAATTCAGCGTAGTCCCAGAAGCAAACTGAAAGTTGTTCACCTCGACAGACTGAAAGCATACCACGGACATGCAGTATCTGATCGGGACGATCAGGTTTAAGAGGGAGGCAATGTCACGACTAACAACCATCTGAACGATTTTGTGCTACCCTATAGAACTAGCCGCCGCGCCGTACCGCTCGGTTCTCTGTCTGTATGAATCATCGCCCGGCCGGCCGCGAAGTGTCAGGATCGCTGGAATTATCTCGATGGCCTCGTCGAGATCATATAGAGTGGCCTCGGATTACTTCCCGAATATTCGTGATAGATTTGAGATTATATATAAGCAGACCTAAGGCGAATGTTAGTTAGTTCAGTTCAGTTAATCATTGAGTGTTGAATAGATATTAGTGGTAAAGTTATAAGAGTAGTATAGAGTGTTAAATTGTATACAGTGGTAATAAAGAGAGTAATTTAAAGCACGTTATATAATCATTGAAGAACTTTTGGCTTCAAGGGACTTAACGAAGATGGAATTTAAAACAGGCAATTTGCCCAAATTGTTTTGGCACCATTTCCAAAGGGGTGACGGCTGGAATGCAATAGATTATCTAACTTTTAATTCATTGCGGCGTACTTTTGAAATGTTAGAATATTCGGTTTCGTTCATTCTCTGGTTTATTCTCTCGTTTTTTAATTGCTTGAACGTGTAGTTGCGACCAAACTAAATGGCATAAATGATGGAATGCCAAGTTAATGACTGGACGGTATTAACGATAGGTGCAATGAAACTAAAGTTACTAGAGCAGCTGTTGCAGAGTGCTATTTCCTGCTACATTATTTATTGTATTGCATTTCTACATTATATAGCATCTTCAAATGCAATTGCCTGGTTAATGATAAACTTGGCGAAATATATCTCTATAAGATACGTTAACCAAAACATGATACATTGACATATCAAGTTCCTGGCCTCATGCCTGTTCGGCAAATGAAACATTAACGTATCTGCGCCTGTGTGTCTATATATATTCAGTCTTTTGATAAAACAACCTTAACTTTTGCATTCTATATATGCTACATATTACATATTCATACGTTTAAAACTGTGAATGAACTATTATGAATTTATCTACGATTTCATTGCCTCATAGCAAACTGGAAATAAAAAATAGACTTATTTTTAACTGTCAATTTGTGGCAATTTTTTTTTCTGTTTTGGGAAAACGGGTTTAGTTGTAAAAATGCAGAATAAATTTATTGAGAAAAGGTGTTAGAAATTCAATTAAAGTATTTAGTGCCAATTTTTTAACATCAGTGTAAAAATTTAGAAACAATTGTAAGACACTCAATGCACCTCGAAAAGGACTAACTTTCAATTAAGCTTGTTTAAAACATTGTGTCCTTGATGGTATAAAGAATCGTGAAGTTATAAATGTTAAAAAAATAAAAATAATAGAAACATTTTATTTCTCGATCCCAAAAACACCTTGGCAAATTTATCATTAATTCTTTCTTTCTTTTGTTACAGGTAAGTTGGTGAAAATATTATATAAAGGCAGAGCTTTCGAAGCGTAAGTATATTTTCTAATCTAGTTTTTGAGGTATGTACTATTCCCTATGTGCCAGATCCGTTAAGTAGCATTTGGTGTCTGGACTCGACGAACCCAATAGCATTAATTTTTTGAAGTGAAAACTTCTTTAGCATAGGGTTTGATTTGAGACTCGATGACACAAGCACAGTGAATTGGATGCAAATTCTTTCCTGACAGCATTTCCCCTTTCACTCTATTTTGGCGTACTTGTATTTTCTCAAGGCAATTATAAAAGCATAGATCATCCCTCACCGTTGCAGAAAAAAATATTTTATTTCAATCAATCAGGTAAGGTATATAATATGAAGATAATGAATAATGAGATAATTTACAATGCAGTTAGTTGGACACCATCCAACTGATTTATTTATTATGTGTGAGTCGCCATATTTCCGGCTATAAATTTGAAATCCCGGAAGTCGTGCGGTGCTTTTACTATTGCAATCGATTTTTTATTCAAACTGAACCATATTCTGCATATTAAGTAACCTAACCTGCCTAAATTATCTTAGTACCACAGGAAACTGAAATATTTAAGAGGTTCATCACGTCCCAAGAATGTTATAAAAGCCGCGCTTATTGGATTTGTCTTTAGCATGTTTAAGAAAAGTCAACAAGTGGGTCTTTGTGTACCTATTTGCCCAAATTTATTCAAATACATATTCACATGGGTGAGAAAAGACCGCTAAGTGACTAGATACATAATTACTATAGAGTAAATAATTTACTAAAGAGAAAATCTAGGTTAGACAATAGCAGTTTAAAGTTTAAAGATAGAGATCAAGCCACTATTATACGTGTTATTGCAATGCTTGTTGTGTTTTTTTAAAATATAACAATAACGGATGATCGATCCGTCGACTTTTTGACAAAATTGTCATCATAAATTCATATACCTACCTGAAAATTTTCGAGGTAGATTGTCTAATATTAATGATAAGAAGTCAAACTGAAAAAGAAAATTGTTATTTACATTATTAGTGCGGTATGAACGTTATTACAGTTGCGAGAGGGATTTATTGCCGCGACGAGGTTCTTGAGCGGGTCCCGGTAATTTCACGAGTGCTTTAGTATGCCATAGCGCACGTGTAATGTACATTTTATACAGAGTGTTTCTCTAATGTATAAAAATACACAATAACTTTTCTTCTTGTTTTCACGTCAGCAACAAGCTTGCTGACGTGAAAACAAGAAGAAAAATTCCTATAAATGTATGTCCGTAAGTTGGTCGTTTGCTAGTTACTTGTTGATAAAGATGTCTTTGCATAACGACAGGGGCGGCTCCAGGATAAATTTGTTGGGTAGGTCCAAACCGCCCCAAATGGGTGGTTTGAGGTAGTTACGCCAGCATCGAATACCCCCAACAAAAAGGGGTGATTGATATTGTTTTATGATTGAGAGCCACTAGGAGCAGCTAATTATAGAACTTATTGCAATAAAACTACGATATATTTGTTATTTTTTATTTTTATTTTCCATACTAAACCTAATAACTCTTAATGCGCAGGCCGTTTTTTTTTTTTGGTTTTTTTTGTAACATATTCCACGTTTGTGTTTTGGAACTGGATAATATAGTACGTACATGTATAGACAATAACTAGGCTACTATTAG
Source organism: Pissodes strobi (assembly GCA_016904865.1). Lineage (NCBI taxonomy): Eukaryota > Metazoa > Arthropoda > Insecta > Coleoptera > Curculionidae > Pissodes > Pissodes strobi. Next base: position 54,033 of record MU188594.1, read on the forward strand.
TAAAATTTTAAAAAGCATATTTTTTCTCAACAAACAAATTTTAGTAGATATAATGGTCACAAAATTAATTATTAAAATTAAACATGTAAGAATATAACATAATTTAATTTCATTACAAACTGTAATCGTCTGCCTTTCTGGGAAGCAAATTCATTTATGACAGGATCGGGATGATTGAGGAGTTCACGGCTTGCCTCATTTTCAATAGATATTCCGCCCAAACTACTAAGCATTTTTCCATACATTGTAGCTCTCAAATTTGATTTAATCCTTCTCACCCCATCTTCACAGCAGACGCTGCTGTGGAGACAGGCATCGCCAAAACAAAACGGATGATGTGTTTTGGTTCTTAGAACGATGGGAAATCAGTTAAGTCTTTGAACACATCGAACATACTTTTGGACTTTGAGGGTAGAGGTAAAGGCAGTATTTTTACTGTTGAGTCCTGCAAAAAGACATAAAATGTCTGGATTTAAAAAGTTTTATGATTTCGGGTCACAGGCTGAGATACAAGATACCTGAACATCATTGTCTGTGAACTTTTTTTTCATTTAGCATAACATATTGTCGACCACACTATAATATTCTGCTTTTAGTTTAATCTTGTGTGCACTTTCACTCTCAAAACATTTTGATCTTCTCTTGCCAGTTGTCTCTAAAACAAAATAATCATCAAGGCTTGTCGTCGGCTTATGTTTCCGGGGTCGGGACAAGCCAGCGCCACTTAAGTAGCCAATTTCACAATTCTCGCAAATCTTAATTGTTTCTTCGTAAAATTCTTCAAACTTTTCACCTGTTCGAAACTTGCTTAACTGATCCATCGTTGTTGCTATGAGCTTAAGACATTTCCCAATGTGTTAGTGACTGAAGTTAGTTCGAAAGAATATTCACAGTAAGTAAAATACCTTCAAGGCAAACCAGAATAAATGCCACATCAAAAGATTTTAGTTGCATCAAAAGGCCCTTAACTTCTGCAGCTTCCCTTGGTTCTGAACTTTCAGCACACTTCTGTAATGCCTTTAATACTGAGCCAAACTGATTCTTAAAAAAATGTAATCCTTTAAACTTGGACATCCACCTTGTGTTGAGGCACGACTATAACTTTCCTTCCCGTGTCAGTTTCCTTAGAGAATCTCATGGCGCAGTGTTGAACAAGACTGAAAAGCATATATTGCTTCTAAAAGTCCTATGGTTTCATGAACCATTTGCACATTTTTAGCTGTATCAACCAGGACCAAATTCAAGCGATGTGCATGGCAGTACACATAATGGCAAGGATTATTAGCCATCTGCCGGATTAAGTACTGGAATCCGTTTAATTTATTTATTATTTCTTTTCAATTTTCCATTTCGAAAATTTTGGGTAGGCCCGGGCCTACCCGGCCTACCCGCTCGAGCCGCCACTGCATAAGGAGCTTTAACAAAATATGCCCTCGTAGCATTTGAATGTGTCAAAATCACAATGTTAATGAAATTCGTAAGTTGTACTATTATTATCCTGACTTGTGGCAACACTGCTGAGACTTGAATGGAATGTACACAGTGGGGCGCAAAGCGTCTTAGCACACCGAGCAACGTTGTCGAATCAAACAAAATTGTTTGGTAATGTTCGCTTTTTAAATTCCCGGTAACTTTTCAATAAATTATCCTCAACGTTGTCCTCTAATTTACCCAAATGGGAACTTTCGCTTTAACGTTCGCTCAGTGAAGTTCGTTACTCACAACACTAAACACGAGTTTCACAAAATGGTCTTTCGTGACCTGAAATTATAATTTTGAAAATTAAAAAGCTTCTTAAAATAATATAATAATTTTTTCATAATACCTCTCTGAAAACTATCATTTTCGACGTCTCTGTAGAGCAAAGAAAGTGAGTCTTTTCGGTCCGGGCACGGGAAAAATTTTCCCGGTCCCTAATTAGGGAGCGGGAAAAATTTCCCGTTCCCTGATTTTAAGTGCTAAATTTGCAGTTATTTAGTCACGGAATAAGCATAAAGTAGAATAAATTGGGTTAAAATTATACAGCGATGCAGTCTACAAGATTAATCTAGTACATTTTAGCGTCAATAGTCTAATTTTTAGTAATATTATTTTATTTATTCTGACATTACTTGTCACAAATACTTCAAAATTAGCTGCCAATTCGATTACAACAAAGCATACAAATACATTTCCATAGCAACGCTTGATGAATATTAGATAAATACCTGTCTTGTTTGTCTTGCCAATTTGACGTTTGCTTTCATTTGAATACAAAATGTATTATGACATGATTTTGGAAACGTAAAATTATAATAATTTTATGTTTATGTCTTGATTTCAGAGAGATATTATGAAAAATATCGTTCATTACACGTCCAGAAACAGCTTTTCCTGTGCTTGCACGACAGAAACTGTCGTTCGCGCACCGGAAAAGCCTAGTTTCTGGACTGGTAATGAAATATACTATTTCAGTATCTTTAAAGTAGCACATTTCAAAACTGCTGTCAGTTCTGAATGGTGTCACTTTATGTCATAATATGAAAAAAATTAGTATATTGTGCAACAAGTGCTGAAAACTACTTTTCACACGAGTGTGAAAAGAGGTTTTTAAACTTGTTGCAAATTATACTTTTTCTACAAGTGAGGCTATAATATTTTACGTCATAACATTTGATATTAACATTTGCACGTATACTTTGACGGTGTTAGGGTTAGTTTGGGTAAAGTGTTGATAGATCATACATCTTCTCACACATCGTGTGAAAAGTATAGTTTTCAAGCGTAGTTTGGCTTAGCTGGGCTTCACCATTCTCAAGCCAGTTGCAAAAATAGTTGTTTTTCCCCTCCCTGTATTGTAAACAATGTAAACAACCCATTTTGACACTGTTTTGAAGGACGTAAGTGAGGATTACCAAAAAGGTATCGATTGCCCTTGACGACGGGTTGTAAGTCAACTTACCACCCTTGGGTGGTAATAATTTATGCCACCCTGTATTCATTAAGTTGAAACTACAAACATAGGAGATACCTTAAATTTTTTATTTCATCAATAACGTCAAGCTAACAATGATTTATAAAAATGGAGTAATATTAAGTGAAATGAATATTAATAGTACAATTATTACAATTATGAACATTATTTACAAAATTTGGATAAATGTTTTCTCGTTTTTTCTCAATTTGTATGGAATGTTCTGACTCCATAAACGAAGTTTTCTGTTACTCTTGAGGTACTGCAGGAGACTTCTGGCTTCGTTATATTGTACAAAATTGTATTTCCAACGTCCTTTTTATTGTTTCCGCTCTCGGCTACATAACTTTCCGCAATAGTTGCAGATTTCCATTCCCCATGTCGCTTGAGAGCTAAGACATCAACTCCAGTATTTGCTAATAAAGTGGCCGACGTTCTTCTAAGGGAGTGTCTTGTATACTGCTTAAAAATCTCAAAGTTCAGAAATTTAGCAATTTTACTTGGAATTGAAGAAATCGTATTTTTCCGGACAGGCTGATTTAAGCACTTTCCATTTTGATATCGCATGAAGAAGCGAGGATTAAAATTCGTCATGTGAGATCTTATATCAATGTAATTTTGAACTATTTTGAAATAACAAACCTTCTCATCGTCACTTTTAGTCACTGTAAATTTACATGCCATTCCATTTTTGGAATCAGGAATAGTAACAATTATAACTTCATGTCTTAATTCAACATTGTCCATTTTCATTACACAGAGTTCATTAGAACGGCACGCTCCAGCAATTCCCATTATCATTACAACCTTCATCATTAAATAAATATCATCGGGGGCTTCAAATAGGAACTTATTCTCATTTTCCCAATCAAACACATTGGTTTTTTTAGGTTTATACCCGTCATTTCTTCTTTTTTAAAATGCTCGAAGTTTAGGATAAATATCTATGTTTTCCTCTATGAAAAGGGTGGAGTTCAACATGGAATATTCACACCATAAGCTTGATGGAGACTTTAATACAGCAGATTTTTCGTGAAAGTATGCCAAAAGCACGCTTTCTGAAACTAGAGTAGCAGTCTTTGTTTGGCACCATTTCTTGAAGTATTGATACGTTGCCTCATACCTCTTCCTCGAATTTTCTGGCATCAGCGACAGACAAGCGATATTTGCTGATTCTTCTATATCCATTTGGCTATTATACAAATCAATAATTTCAAACTGTCAGCTTGACGTTATTGATAAAATAAGAATGTTTATGACGCTATAGAAACCGGCCAGAGCTGCCTTTAATTTGATCGAATCAAATTAATAAAAATCCAAGAATAAATTCTGCGGGGAGGAGAAAAAATCTTATATACTTCACGGGATGTAAGTACATTTAATAGTCTCGATCGTTATTGTCAGCCTTCGCTATCGCTCGGGCACAAAATCGTCCTCGACTAGTAAATGTCACTTACATCCCTTATAGTATAAATATCTATTTGTTAACTTTGACACTCCAAAATCTTAACTATTGTCAAAATAAGCTACTTTTTTCACCAGTAAGAAAAAGTAAAACTTTCCTCAACTAATGAAGAACTCGAAATTTCGTCCCCAGTTGCCTAATAAAACAATACGAGCATTTATTAAAACATTTTAAAATTACATCATATATTATAATATTAAATCTGAAGTATAAAATAGATGCAGTAACAATAATTTAAGAATAAATATTTATTACACAGTTGGTGCATCCATTTAACGTAATTCCACAAGTCTTTGAACTTAAAAAGTCTGATTTAAAAACTGATAACACCGCCTTGTAGAGGAGGAAAACTAACGATGAAAAGGTAGACTTTATTTTAAAATGTCTCTAAAATAAACTCTGGAAACAATAAAAATAGTTTTGCAATTTATCTCTGATATCTGTGGAAGTAATCGGAATTTTCATTCAGTTGTGTCTGTATGCAGACTTGCGATTGAATATTAAGAATGTCCCGTCCAGAATCGATTAGTCTTGCAATCTGCAAAATAATACAAACTACAGAGATCGCGTTAGTGTGGAATCTCTGGTAATGACGTCAACAATATTATAATAGAAGTGCTAAACAAATACTCCTGTTTTATATCTACGTGGAGCTTGAAATATTCTGAAAAACCTTAACAAAAAGAAAAAACAACAAATTTATCTTCGTTTTTGCACAAATAATGTATGAAACATTGAGTTTCTGTTTTGTTTTCTTTATGTTCATTTGGTTTCGAAGTCTGGCGTAATTTTCGATGAAAATGCCTTTCCTCGCTGTTTTATTTTACTGAACGTAAAATGCCCAATTAATAGCAATTATTTTTTATAACTGACAAATCGGCAGATTCAGGAAGTAATTTAAAAAACAATTTTCTCACTGCCAAGGCTGAATTTTTAAAATGTTTTTTGTTCTTAAGTTAATTTCTAGGGATTGACAAATATTGCTAATTGCAAAATATTCTAGGATTGAAATTATTCGTATTTGAGGATACTGACTGGCGGATTTTATATTTAATATTCTTCGAAAACCTTTTATTATTATTTACAGAAATATTAACTAGGTTTACAGTCACTGTTTACCAAAGTGTAATGGAATTGCTTGCATTAAACTTTATTGCCTTAATTTGTTTATTCTGAAGTCGGAGTCAACGTATCCAATACAAACATAAGTACAAAAACTTAAATGAACTTGAGGAAATGCAATTAAACTTGCTGGAATTGCATATTTAACCTTGGATGATGTAGACATATTATTATGTGGAGAAAATGTATGATCTTAATAGAATTAATATTATATAAAGGCAGGTTTCCTAGCAAGGGCACTTTTATGTAAAACTCTAGAAAAACGACCCTTTTAGAACATACATCTTTGCATGCTAAATTAATAGCAGTAAAATTATTTTCGTTTTTTTTTATATGCATGTCGAACCAATGTTCTCTGTCGACTCAGCTCCTTTCTTGTATTCAACTTTGCTTGAAGTATTTACAAGAAGTCGCAAATACAGAGTATTAAAATGCTCATATTTTTCATGAAATCTCTTCCAACATAAGTAATTATTATCTTCTTTTGTTTAGTACCTACATCAAATCTTCAATCCAAGCATCTCATCTTTACCTTGTAACAAGAAAGAATATTTCAGCGATTTAAATATTATATTTTTCCTTTCCGAATCTATATGACAAAACAAGTTTATCTTTGAACCAAAATTATTGATGTTTGAAATTGGACCTTGATATCAACAAGCTTGTTATATGGCTTTTCGATCAGTTTACTTGGGCGCGTAAGAGAATAATTAATCTTTTCGCCTGTCTGACCCCGAAGCTGCACCCTAGAGTAAGCCATTTTTGCCCTGAATCCCATTTGTTGATATCTTATTATAGGTATCCCTTTGTGAAGTATCGTCGACGATTTCTAAATTGTCATCGAAAAATTAGTGTTTTATTGTAACCGTTATTGTTGTGGGCATAACATTAGCTATACTCTATTTCGAAATGATGCGAAGTAATAAATCATTTTCTGA
>MU188595.1:0-40088 GCA_016904865.1 Pissodes strobi
TAATTAGCAATGTCGGAATATACGTGTTACGAAACCTAAATTTAACCTATGCCAAAACAACAAAAACACGTAAATGACATGTATTTATAATATTATCTACAAAACATAAATATTCAATTTGACAAATTGTCTGTTATTAATCATTTTTAGGATAATCGTTACTCTTGATTTAGGGAATTTTAATGCGCCATAATATTTATGTTTTGTAATAAGTTAAATACTTGATTTTTCCAGTTTAACACCCAATTGAAAAGAACGTTTTAATACTCCAGGAGGAATCATACAACATAAAAACAAAGGATGAAATTCAAGTAACTCTTATCCTAAAATTTCGAGTAGAATTTAAAAATGTCATAATACACAAAGATTTCTATTTATGACAAAGCATTTTTATTTGGTATTTGTCAAATATTTGAATCAACCTCACACGGTTATTCCATTTTAGCATTCTGTGCCAGAAAAAAATATGTTTGAATATACAAGGTGGGTAAAAAACTCACATCATATAAAACTTGTATTCTCTTCACTAAATATGAGCGATGTATCATCGGCATATAATACGGTATACTCTTTCGGGACATCAGGCAGCTCATTCATATATACGATATAGAGAAGAGGCCCCAGAACTGATCCCTGAGGATTGACAGCTATCTCCTGTAAAGGTGATATCAGACGGTTCACTTTTCGGTTCATTCAGATGAATGATCACTCAGAATGCCGAAATCCAACACCGCTGGATTGGTTCACTAATTAATTCATTTATCACTTTTGATTCATTTAATGCCTAGACGTTTCATTCTTTAATGAAAGATGCTGAATGAAAGACAGAAATGAATAAAAAGTGAACCGTCTGATATCAGCTTTATCTACATAAAACACCTCATTCATCACATTCAATCACTCCTTGCACACGATTTTTCAGATATGACAAGCAGAGAGCCACACCACGAACACCATACATCTCAAGTTATTCAACTCATTAAAACAAAAGTTATTTAATTTTACAAAAACACAGATGGAAATGGTTTTAGAAGAGATGTCCAGTCATTGGTTGTTAATGATCAAATAATTCCAACCACATGTAGAAAAAATTACACCGGCCTCAAGGAAAAAAGACAGCAGGAAAAGAAAAAGGGATGAAATTACCGTTATTGCATCTTCACAGCAGTGGCAGTAGTATCACCATAAAAAAGAAAATGAAAAATTAAAAAAACAGAAATCGCCAAAAACTAGGATCAGAGGATAGAATGAAAAAAAGAAGCAGGAAAATAAAAACCAGAAGCAAATAGAACAGTGCAGGCTCCAATGGGTTCCTCGTTTGCAAAATCTGCAGACCGCAATCTGTTTTGTGATTTGTGTATCTGAGACCTTTGTCTGTATAAAAAAGCATGTTGCCGCGCGCGCGCATGGTGCGATTGCCGTTTCGCCCCCCCCCCTTACTATTTTACCTCCGGCATAAACTAGAAAAGTTAGGTTGCCGAGGAATGTGGTATCGCAGAAAAAATTATTCATAACATCTGACGACTGATTTGGGTTCTTAAGACAGTACCTTATCATCGGAAACAAAGTCCCCAAAAATCCCCGCATTGGAAAATTTACAAGAGCCAATGGAGATATTACAATTTTAATGTAAACTACTAGAAAGTGAAATTGGCGTTCACGGCTCCAAGGGGTCATCTGATCATGGTTCAAACGTATTTTTTTTTTAAGAAAAAGTAATTTTTCAACCCGGAAATGATAATTTTTCCCAATCGGGAAAAATTCTCCGGAAATGGCTAAAAGACTGAGCAAAATGGGCTTATCTGATCAGTTTTCACGCTGACGCGCATCTTGTGTCCGTGTGCGTGTGAAGGCACGTGCACTGGCCTTTGCGCGAAGGTGCGCGTGCGGTTTTAAAGGAAATGAAAATGGGATAATTGAGTTGTTTAAAGAGAAATAAGAGCACATCAGCCCTTAAAAATATTTAATCAGTATAAATATTCATATTAAATATAGCAGTAGTTAGTACCACTTAATATTTAAAAGATATGTGGACATACATTTTCCTGAAACAGTAGTATAAAAGCATGTATGTACAGTTAGATCAGTATGGCTAGAAATACCATGACTTGACAATTTCATAAATAATTATGAAATAAAAAAAAATTAAATTACTCTAAACGCCATCTGGGTCGTCGGGGTCTTCTTCATTAGGAAGCAATTCTGCATGAACACTCTCCACTACTATGTTCAATCCCCTCGGACCGGCATCCACATAAATTTCTATATCTGGACTTCCACGCACACCTAATTAAGCTCAAGAGACTCGACAGGGCAAGCGAACAAGCCGCGCTGGGTTGTCCAGTTTTCTCCAGCCGTACTTCGTTGCGTCCAGCTTTGTTCCTGTCCCAAGCCATTCTTGAACTTAAAGAATATCAACCTAATTAATATTTTACTAATGCAGAATGCTTTACCCTTTTATTTTTCTTCAAATTACCTGCAGGTGCACGCGCAATGAATGTTGTCGAGCAGCTGCAGGGGGCAAAGTTTTCAGCTGCAAGTCAGCATCTAGCTTTTGCGTGGCGGCTACACTTGTTGTAGAGGGTGTAGCGAAGGTCATCTAGGGTGGCATATTTCGCTCCTCTGTATAAAGCAAGAAGCTATTTCTTACCGCAGGAGACGATCCTCTCCAAATCTGCTCCGGGCTTATTAAAAGCTCCAATTTCGTTGCCCTGGAGAATTTTCAATGTTGATGCCTTTCCTTTTCCAAAAACTGCTGGCATTGTATCACAGCCGGAGAAGGCCTGAGCAAAGAGAAGGCTGACTTCACATTGTCAAGGTGCTCCTGTATCAATTCGCTGTTGTGTGCCTCTTCCACAGGTCCCTTTATCGAAAAATCACAACTTCTGGGTAGGTTTTCTGCGCTGGACAAGCATGGCAAGAATATCCGTGTCTGTTGCTGCTATAGCAAAGGTCGGGCTATTATACTGGTCAAGGTATCTGCATCCCCGGGGTCCTGTAGCACCCTTATCCCTCTCTATTCGAGTGCAGGCTTCAGAAGACGGGTCCAGTTTGTTTTATTCTGACCGTTTCCCCGTAGTTCTTCGCTGTTGCTCTGATGACTTGGTTGACAATGCAACGAAGTATGACTGGAGAAAACTGGACTACGCAGCGCGGTTTGTGCCACACTGCTCCGACCTGCTCGCTGCCCCGCCGAGTCTACTGAACCTTATTAGGGGTGCATGCAAATCCGGATGTGGAGATGCGTGTGGATACTGCGGCCGGTCCGCGGGAATTGTGTGCCGGGAATGATGTCATCACTGCAGTGGATAGTGTTCTAATGCAGAATTGCCTCATAATGAAGAAGACCCCGATGACCCAGATGGCAACTAGAGTAATTTCATTTTAAATTTTTTTATTTCATAATTATCTTTGAAAGTTTCAAGTCATGGTATTTCTAGCCATATTTATAGACTGATTTAACCGTACATAGTAAAGCTTTTATAATACTGTTTCAGTAAAATGAATTATACTACTGTTTCAGTAAAATGCATGTCCACATATAATATATTTTAAGTATTAAGTGGTACTGTTATATTTAATATGAATATATATATAATTAATATGAATATATATAAAAATTAAATATTTTCAAGGGCTGATGTGCCCTTATTTCTCATTAAACAACTCTTTTATCCCATTTTCATCTCCTTTAAAACCCCATGCGCGCTCTCGCGCAAACGCCACGGCACGCGCCTTCACACGCACACATACTCACACATTTAACACACTCACAACACACGCACGCACTCACAAGATGCGCGTCAGCTTGAAAATTGTCCAGATAAGCCTATTTTGTCCCGCTTTTATTAAGCCACTTGGGGTGAATTTTTTTCCTGATTGGAAAAAATTGTCATTTTCGGATTGAAAAAAAAAATTTTTTTCAAAAAAATATTTTTGAATGATGACCAGATGACCCCTTGGTGCCCTGAACGCTAATTTCACTTTATAGTAGTATAAATTAAAATTGAAATATTTCCATTGGCTCAAAATTTGTAAGAAAGTAAAACACTGTTTTTAAAATTAACTATAATTTTTTTTCTATGATTTTTTAATTAAAATTAAACGTATTGTACCTACTGACTTGTGGTGTGTTATATTTATAACCGAAAAAAGTATACATACAGCCTTAAACATTCGTTTTTAATAGTCCCATGATTATGATCAATACTTTTTCGAAGTATGCTAACAATGTTAACAGCAATGTAGAAGGGGAAGGGGGAGAGAGAACGTACCACAACACTCACTGGCAACATCAATCATATTGAAGTATTAGAGCAGTATAGCACGTATCAGAAGTCAGAATGCGGTCTACATATTTTGCATACGGAACTCCACTGGGAGCCCGGTCTAGAAGGCCCAGAAAATTTAAAATAAATTAACCCTAAAAAACAACAAAAAAAAACAAAGACATCCAAAAAGAGATGGTTAGAAACGAAAAAAAATAGAAGAATTCGTCAATTCTGGGAGTAGTGGGGACGACATATTTGACGTAGATATGACTCAAGAAAGTGTAATGATACGCAGTACAAAACCGACCTACAAACATGGAGACGTTGTTTTCGTTAAATTCACAGATTTGAAATTGTATTGATATTATTGTATTGTATTTGTATTTGTACACGTGAGTGTGTCCAAATGAGGCCCTCCACTGCGACCCTTGGTCTATTGTGGCTTACATCTGTGGTTTCCACTAGGCCAGAGGCTCGATCCTTTTCATGAAATCGAATAGCTTTCTGGGGTGGATAGTTTTCAAATCTGCAAGTGTAATTTGAGAATTTCCAAACACTGTTTGTCTGGTTCTTTCCATTGCTGGACACTGGCATAAAACATGCTCCATTGTTTCTTCGTCCTCCAAGCATAAGCGGCATTCCGTTTCTTCGGAAAACCCTATCTTGTTCATGTGCCTTCTTAGCCGACACGGACCAGTGTACAACCCAACTACAGCTTGTACCTACTGTTGGCCAAGTTGAAGAAGTTGTTTAGTTCTCACTCCTGATGGCAAATTCACTGCCATCTTTGAATAAGTTAGGCACGGTAACTCTCCCCATTAGTCTACAAATTGTTGTTGTCTGGAGAGTGTTTGTTCAGTTGTGTTGTAAGCTATTCCCAGTATTGGTCCTATGAAGGCCCTTACGGCCGCCAGCTTCGCAAGAGCATCAGCTCTCTCGTGGCCTTCATATCCTGTATGTCCAGGTATCCAGATCAGTGTAGTTTATTTTCTCTACCTATTTTGGTGAGTAATTCCCGGCAGTTCCATACTGTCTTGGATGAACAACGGCTAGATTCAAGAGCTTTTAAAGCCGCTTGACTGTCCGAGAATATTTTAATTGACTTGCCCTTCCAGTTTCTATCGATGGCCCACAGTGCAGTCATATCAATGGATTTAGCCTGAAAAATGGTTGCATGTTTGCCTAGGGAACACTTAAGCTCAACCTTATAATTTTTATTCCATGCAGCAGCTCCTGTACCATCATTGATCTTGGAGCCGTCAGTGAACCATTATCTATTGTTCTCAGATGTTCCGAGTCTTTTGCCGATTCGTTCCTCTCTGGTAGGAGGACGTCATAGGTATGGTAATAATTAGTTTTGGTAGGCATAACATCTGATGGTAGACCCAACACACTATCCCGCTCATTAGCGTTTTTCAGCTTGTTGGGCACCATGATGATGGCCTGCGGATTGTTGATCACCGACTGTGTCAATCTATGCGTAGCCCATCTGGCCTCCCTCTCAAGTACTATTTGGAGAGGTGGCAGTAGTGCCGAAGGCGGCAACAATTGCCAGACACGCTTGTCGTTGTGAGGTAGATAATTTGATTCTCGTGGAGCTCCGTAAGCTCTTAGAGTACCAAGCTCCATATGTTATCATCGGTCTTATGATCGCAAAATAGCTGTTTGAGATGATTTGAAAATCACATTTTATGTGTCTCCTGTACATCTTACTGATAAAATCTCCCAGCTGTAAATTAATTTTGCTTAATGCACCAACTTTTATCGAGATTAAAATGTTCTGTAAAATTTATAATGAAAATGTTAACTGGGCACACCCTGTATACATAAAATGCTAAAAGGTATTGAAGCTGGACTAATAGTCATAGAAAAATTTACTGGAATTAATTTATCTGCTTCTAATTTATAAATTTCATTAATATTTTAAGCAAAATATATTATTTTTTTAATTACTCTGTAATTAAAATCGGCTTATTGCTAAAAGTCGTTGAATCCTATTTTAATCATGGGACAACCAGTCAACCACAGACCCCCACATTGCAGCAACTGATTTCTATACGCCACTGATTATAACCGAAAATAACAGAAGCACCCCTCCTATTATGTTTTAATATAATTACTTCCTCCATGAAAAAAAAAAAGGAAACCGCAAACAAAAATTAATCCCGGTCTCAAGTACAATGAAACGGTTGCAAAATTATTAAACGTGGGTAGATCTTTAGTGTAATATGAGTTACAAAGCAAAAATAACCCTAGTTAAAAACATCTTAGACGTCAAAGGTAAATTATATTCGAGAGAAAAACATTTTACTGGAGATTATAAAAATAAGTTTAAAAACATGTCCCACTTTTGGCACCCTACCCATTTACGTAGAATCAAAAATAAAGTAAGCAACCTAAACTAACCAAAATATAAAAACACTAATTATGCAGAATGTCAAGGAGAAAAATTATTAGGATAAGGAGCCAAGTTCAACTTGTACCGTGAAATGGGATGACACTGAGCATTCCATTTTAAAATTTGTTGAATTTGAAAAAAAATTATTTAAAACATAATTAATTGAGCGGCTTATAATAAAATCCCCATATTCACAAGTAGAATGCGGATGTTGGAGAGCCTCTGTCAAATTCAACTTTCGGCTAAAAAATAAAAACCACATCATCAACTGCATACGTGACTTCGGACGGCTTTGATCAACCTCTCAACTCAATACTTGCACAGAAATACTCGTAATCACAATAAAGTTATACAAAATTTTCTATTTTGGGAAGAATTTGATCACTCCGGCTTATGTTGGGTATCCTACAAATTTGAAACCTCGAGTGAAAAAAGGTATTTGTGTTTCTCAAACATCTTTATTCAAATGAAAAAACTCAAAATGCCTATGCCATAAAATAAAAAAATGTAGGTCTCTTCAACGGGGAGCGATAAAGATAGCCTCAAATATAACTAAACTGAAACAACACAGGTGGTTATGATACAAGAAAGAAAAAAGAAATACGCTTCGAAATATACGAGAGGTCTAAAATACATCATCGACTATGTAATAATCAAATCAAAAAGAGAGTGGAAAGTTCAAGATGCCAGAGCTTACAGAGGCCTTGACTACCGATCAGTCCACTACTTCCTGGCAACAAAAATAAATTCATATTGCGTTCAAATCAACAATTGAGACCAAAAAGGAGAAAAAGGTGGTCAAAGTAGAACATACCCAGATACAGCTTCAATTGACTGTACGATGATAGTACCAGGAAATTATATCAAACCAGACTGGACATGAAATTGGAAAATAAATATCTGACTCACTGAAGATTTATACATACATATAATAGAATCCATTGACTCAGCAGCATATAAAGCTCTCGGAGAGACAAGTAAACAAATTCCTACGAAAATCAACAACATCACATGGACCAAAGGGCTAAGGAACACAGTTCAAAAAAATGATTAATGAAAACAAAAACGAAACATGGGAAAGAAAATTAAGAGAAATGAACTCGCCTATAGGCGGCAAAAGATTCTCAGAAGCGTGGAAGCTAATTAAGTCCCTTAGAACAAACACTACAAATAAAGTCAATATTCAACCTATCCAGCTGGACGAGTGGCAAAAACATTACGCTAAGGAACTTACTGAAGATAGAGAAAAATACTTGATTAAGTCACCGAGACGTTACCAAGTACACGGAAGACTCATAGACGTTAACGAGTCCATGATAAACAAAGCCATAAAATCTTTGAAAAACAAAAAATCCACCGGACCTGCCGGATTGCATGCAGAGCTGCTAAAAATGGAACCACAAAAATATTCACATACCTCAGAGAATTAATTGTTCACCAGATACATAAATTGGGGAAAAATACCAAGCAGCTGGAAAGAAGCCTGGATAACACCAATTCATAAGAAAGGTCCAAGGGATAAATGTGTGTAGATGCATATCCGTCATAGGCACCATGAGCCGTTTGTATGGAAAAAATTGAGGAATGTAATAGAGGAAGAGTATGGATCCCTAAAAATCGAACAGCCGGGGTTTCGCGATGGCAGATCGTGTATCGACCATGTTTTCACGATGGTACAGCTGAACGACCAGTGAAGTACACCTACTATTCGTGGACTTAACAAAGGCCTATGATATTGTACCGATACAAAAACTTTGGCAAATCCTAGAAAAATACCTCATAAATAACACTGCAATAAGAGCTATCCAGCAACCGTATGAACACCCGACATCAAGAGTTAAGAGAGTGACTAGCGTGACTACTCTGTCCGGTAGCAAAGTTAAAAAGGGATGCTGCCTCTCCCCCACACCTTTTAAAATATATTCAAACGAAGTATTGAAGAACTGGCGGAGATCGTGCAGTGGAATGGGCATACAACTGAATGAAGACACAAGTCTACATACCCTTCACTTTGCAGACGATCAGGTGGTTATTGCGCAGGATAAGGAAGATCTAGAATTCGACTCGAAGACTATTCGAACACTACTGGGAATGGGGCAGTAAATAAAATAAAAACTCAGTATCTTCGAGTTGGGGGAGATAAAATGGAGGTTTTCGAATTTGATCGAACATAGATGCTTGTAATGAATATACCTACCTAGGGACAAAAATTGATGAAAAAGGACGATCAGAAAAAGAAATTGAACATCGAATTATGAAGGGAAAACAAGTAATCGGCTGTCTAAACTTCATTCTTTGGTCCAAATGCATACCCCACGAACGATAACACCTCCTGTACAAAACAGTGTTTTTGAGCATAACCCTATATGGATGCGAAACCTGGCAGACAAACAAAGCCCTGGAACGTCGGCTGGCGAAGATCTGCTGGCAAGTCAAGACTCGAACAAATCAGGAACGAACACATAAGAGAAATAATGAAGGTGCCAACATTATAGAGGAAATATAGAAACGACAACTAAGATGGTATGGACACGTCGAAAGATTGGGCGAAGAACGTATTCCTTGACAAATAATGAAATGGGTGTCAACGGAAAGAAAAAAAAGTAGACCAAAAAGAAACTTGGATGGGAGGAATAGAGCGACCAATATCTGAGCGTAATCTACGGTCAGGGGACTGGGAATACCGAAGAGGCTGGAAACTTGGAATCGGAAGGCGTAGGACGCTATAACAACTGATATAGTAGTAGTATGTTCAGTATAGCATTTTGAATTTGTCGCTGCTTTTTTCAGGTTCCAGCCCCGCTTTTTTCAGGTTCCAGCCCCTATCAGCAACTTTTTATTATATTGTATCTCCGCCCACCTAATTTCCTCTATAAAAAAAAATTATAAACCGCTCGAGCATATTGGCCCAAAATCTCGACTAGTATTTCTAAATGCCAAAATTCGTATGCATTTCCATCCATTAGAAAAAGTTTTTTTATCATGATGCAATTGCATACTTATTTTTTGTTGACACTGTTTATAAAACAATTTCCTCAACAATTTCATTTTAGGCATCTAGAAAATTGGGAGCATATTATAATAGAGATGGTGTGAATCTAAAAAATATTCACTTAAGTCATTCTAAAAAGTGGCAGACTAGTACTTAAAATAATTTAATAATTTAGAAAATTATTTGTATTTCCAAAAAAAAACGAAATATCTAAATTCCATCCATTTTATTTTCTAATTTGTTCATTATTTGTTTCTAGATTCTCGATAGAAATGAAATTTGACATTTTTGTAAGAGCGTCATTTCACACCCTGTAAATATATTACGCGTGAGTTTTGATTACGTTGCATCATCTCAAAAATATACGCGTTCAAATTTACATTGTGCAAACCTATGTGTTTACTGGTATTAAAATTAGTGTTTTATGACGAGGCTCTGGCATTTGACTTTGGTTTTGCATGGAAAACCCTAAGATAAGACTGATATTCGATTACGCAAGGCAAGACAGAATTTGCAAGATACGTACGAGCAAGACTTACAAGAATTCTTCTCTTGTATTACAGTCTTGCATTAACGATGAAATGAAAAGCTTGATTTAAAAAAATAATAAATCAACGAGACCGTTGGCGTTGCTTTCTTATTTAGCTTGACTATAAGTCGCTACTGATTTGTTTTTGAAATATGAAGTTGTTAAAAATTCAAATATAGGGTTGCAATAGTGTATAAAGTATCGCAAAGTGGGAATCCAGAAATGTATAGCCCATCAAATTAGTTTTTCTAATCGAAGCACCATGTATATCTGCACATTCGAAGAAAAATAATGAAGCAGTTTATTTTCCTATTTTCAATAAACCAAAAGCAAAATATAATATGTTGTACAATATTTCTAATTTATGAAATTATCGTGGCTATTATTAGAATTATCATCTCTATATGTTTTACAAAACGAAACTACGTAAATAATAGTAAACTACTATATTTTTCTTTTGAGTCAATATTAATACATATCTCATCTAAGTTAGTTGACAAAATGCAAGACTTCCAGCAAATCAAGACTTTAAGCTTCAAGACAAGGCTTTTTGTCCCATTCTTTATTTTTATTTTTTCACAGATTAATAAATTTTGTGCTAAGAAACATTTTACAAAAAAGAAAAATTAAAAATCTTATTTGTGAATTAAATATTTTTTCTAATTTTTTTGCAAAAGCTCCCTTATTTGTTGACCTTGTTTTACTGCATCTTTTAAACTTATTTTATATAAAAACCAATTTTTTTGGTTGCGGACTGGACAGTCTTTGGATATCTGTTCAAAAAAACTATATTTTTAACACAATTTAAAATTGCTATGGGGCAATCTGGAGATCCAGACATTTACAGCCAATCAATAGTATATTGTAACTAGGAGGAAAATCAATACATTCCTGGACGATTGTGGTAATTGCTGGACGAGGCGCAGCCGAGGCCAGCAACACAGGAGACCAGGAATGTGCTTTTCCTACGAGTTGCACATATTATTTTTTAACCGATCGGAATTAATTAGAATACGAATTTATAAAAATAGAGCCAAATATTACTCTAAATAAAAACGGTGTTTTAAATTTAAACTCAACATAATATCAAGTTTTGAATCGAGCGAACTTGGAGTTTACTAGGTACCTAGGGAAACCACAGCTAAATCTTGCTTTTGATAAACGTCAGATCTGACAAACAAGGTGTTTAAATATGACAGAAATCTTATATTCCCGGCCTAAGACGAAAATGTTGTACGTACAGTTTTGCATGTTGCCTAGCAACGAATACAATATACTGGAATCATGACTTTTGCGGTGAGAAAATACATCGGAAAGGTATAGTTTTTCGTCCGATCGGATTAAAACTTTTTTCTTAATCGAAGCACCATGTATACCTCTGCACATTCGAAGAAAAATAATGAAGCAGTTTATTTTCCTTCCTTTTCCATTTGATAGATCGTTTATATCAATCAATGAAAATCATATTACGAAAGCAACATATAACAATGTGTTGTACAGGGTGGCTCAGACTCGCGTCTATGTATGGGGAACTCGAGAACCCTAAGATATACAGTGTCGGTCAAATTAGGGCAAAATTGCGCATTTAAGTGTGTATCATTATGCCGTTTAGAAAGTATGAAAGTTCCGAGTATTTCCGGAGATATCCGAAAAAAAATCGAAATATTGAAAAATCGTTTTATTTTTTTCCTGAACTTATTTAAAAACGGATTTCAAATTGAATTGCCACTTTTTCCGCTCTATCCAGTGGTGGGATCCGATGTTTCGTCTTCAAATCATCATCATTAACTTTCTTTTTTTGAATAAAAACTATATTTTTTTTTTTCGTTTCTCAGATGATGATAGCGTTATGAATATGTTTTAATTTTTTTTTTGTTTTTGTAATTTTAATTTTTAAGTTTTTTAAATTATTTATTTTGCTTTGGGGTAAAAAATAAATGAACCTGTTTATTTAATTTTATTATTTTTTATTTTTATTAAAAATGAAGGATTTTAACACGAAAAAGAAAATTATATATTTTTATGGAATGTAATAATTTCAAAGGTTACTTCAACTATTTAGAATTACGCCAAAGCAAAATAAGTAATTTAAAAAATAAATAAATAAAAATAAAACAAAAGAATTAAAAACACTTCATATTAATAACGCCAATATCATCTGAAAAACGATAAAAAAAAACATATAAAAATAAGTTGATGACGACCTCTTGAAGACGAAACGTCGGATTCCAAACTAGATACCATCATTGGATCGAGCGAGGAAAGTGGCAATGCAAAAGTGCAATGTAATTTGATCCATTTTTAAATGAGCTCAGAAAAAAATAAATCAATTTTTCAATATTTCGATTTTTTCCGGATATCTCCGGAAATACTCGGAATTTTAAAACTTTCTAAACGGCATTTCGGCTTAATTTGACCGATACTGTATCTCTCACGATTTTCGACTTCCCCATACATAGACTCCAATTCGAGCCACTCTGTACAATACTTGTAATTAATTTGTGAAATCATCGTCGCTATTATTAGAATTATCTTTTTATTTTTTATGTTTATTAATTATGTTTTACAAAACGAAACTGCGTAAATAGTAGTAAACTACTATATTTTTCTACTCAGTCAATATTAATATATCATCTAAGTTGGTTAACAAAATGCAAATATTGCAGCAAAACAAGACTTTTTCCTTCAAGACAAGGCTTTTTGTCCCATTTAATTAATTTCTTTATTTTTCTTTTTTCACAGATTAATACATTCTGTGATAAGGAAAGTTTAAAAAATAATTAAAAATCTTATTTATGAATTAAATTTTTTGCAAAAGCTCTCTTTTTGCCGACCTTGTTTTACCGATTCTTTTAAACTTATTTTATTATTATTAGTACTATTATTATTATTATTATTATTATTATTATTATTATTATTATTATTATATAAAAACCGGAATGCGGAATGGACAGACTGCATATCTGTTCAAAAAATTATATATTTTTAAAAATCGCATAGTCTAATTTGTGGATTCCTTATTTGAATTTGTAAAATCTTCGTTGCTATTATTAGAATTATTTCTATATGTTTTACAAAATAAAATACGTAAATACTAGTAAACTACTATATTTTTTTCTCAGTCAATACTAATAGCTCATCTAATTAGTGGACAAAATGCAAAACTTGCAGCAAATCAAGGCTTTTAGCTTCAAGACGAGGTTTTTTTTTTATCATATTTAATAAATCTCTTTACTTTTCTTGTTTCACAGATTAATAATTTTTTGTTACGCAAAATTTTACAAAAAAAAATTATTAAAAATCTTATTTGTGAATTAAATTTTTTCTAAATTTTTGGCAAAAGTTCCCTTTTTTGTTGACCTTGTTTTACCGATTCTTTTACACTTATTCTATATAAAAACCAAATTTTTTTTGTTGCGGACTAGACAGACTTTGGATATCTGTTCAAAAAAAAACTATATTTATAACAAAATTTAAAATTGCTATGTAACATTCTGGGGATCCAGAAATTTATAGTCCATCAAACTTGATTTTTTATCGAGGCATCATGTTTAGAAAAAATACTAAAATAAGTAAGAATAGTCATTTATATAAAGTTTTGTTGAAAAATAATGAAGCAGTTTATTTTCCAACCTTTTCCTTTTGATCGATCGTTTTTATCAATCAATGAAGATCATATTACAAAAGCAAAATATAACAATGTGTTGAACAATATTTCTAATTAATTTGTGAAATCATCGTGGCTATTATTAGAATTATCAATATATGTTTTACAAAAGGAAACTACGTAAATAATAGTAAACTACTATATTTTGCTTCTCAGTCAATATTAATATATCATCCAAGTTAGTTGACAAAATGCAAAACTTGCAGCAAATCAAGACTTTTACCTTCAAGACAAGGCTTTTGTCCCATTTAATTAATTTCTTTATTTTCGTTTTTTCCGAAGTTTTTTCATAGATTAATAAATTTTCTGCTAAGCAAAATTTTAGCAAAAAATAATTAAAAATCTTATTTGTGAATTAAATATTTTTTCTAAAGTTTTTACAAAAGCTCCCATTGCCGACCTTTTTTCACCAATTTTTTAAAATTTATTTTATATAAAAACCAAAATTTCTAAAGCTTGCGGACCGGACAGACTTTGAATATCTATTCAGAAAATGATATTTTTAAAAATCAGTCTAATTTGTAGATTCCTTACTTGAATAAAACACGGTCTGAAGAAGATAAGTGAAAAACTATCAGCGTTTAAAACATCTACTTTCATTTTATTGACACATTTTCTGAAACTGGTTGAAGACAAAACTACCATATTTAAAAAGTAGTATTTGATTTTGTAGCTTTTATAGTGTAGACAGGATAAAGACCTATAAAAATACCACCATGGGGAAGACATTTATAAGTAAACTTAAAACTAAATATAAGAAAAACTTTTATTTTAATATAATATTTTGCAATTTCTTCTAGAAAAAAAAAGAGTAATTGTAGCTATATCAAAAGCAACTTTGTGCCACCAGTAATCAATCTATTACTGCATACTAAACTAGTTTATAAAATACAACAAATCATCTCTTACAACGTTTCAAAAAAAAAAAAAGAAAATTAAAAACACACCTGAAGATGCCTCTGAACTACTTTCGGCAATACCTTCACTGACATTGAGCGATCGGCAATAGCCGACACCATAAATAAGAACTCCAAAGAAGAATAGAAACTTCATCACTAACAAAATAACGAATCGCACACCACGGGTTTCTCAGACAGTTTGAAGGAAAAGTTGACAACGAGGTTTCTTGATGCTTCTGTTTCCCCCTGATTTGCTGATTCTGATAACACTTGACTGTTACTTCATTTTATACACACGTCTAAACAATATAGGAAACGCAATCAGCAGCTCTTGTTTCGACATAATATTATTTATTACTGGTGCGTAAATTGGCTGGATTTTAAATATAAACCATAACATAAATTATTATTATTTGATTTGTTAATTCGAATACATACAAACATGTGGCAGGACGTCAAAACGGCATAAGAGTACATTTAAAGGGTCGATTTAAAGTAGAATACATTCGTTAGACTAGAAGGAAAAGCCATATAATTAACACATTTTCAAGAATATAGAAGTTGACGAATTATTATAACAAAACATCTTCAAAGGGAAATTATTACACTATACAGGGTTAATCATATGTTTGGAAACGGTCAAATAATGTGCAACCGCTGATCAGATTTTAATGAAACTTAGTACACAGACGTAATGAAGTACTGCAAAGTCAAAAATGATTAGACAATGTTGCCACATTTTAATTTTGTTTTCAAATTATATAGATTTACTATTTTAAATGTAATAAGTATGCTGTATTTTATAACTAGAGCCGAAAAATGCTGACTGTATAGCATATTTCGGTTTCGACTCATCAATTCTTGATGCATTCATATATATTTTTTTTCTAACCCAAACTAACCAATCAAAATTCTAACAATAGAAGCATTTGATGTTTGTTTTATGCTGCTCATCCGGATAGAGACCCCATGGTAAAGCACCGTGAGAAAAGTATAAAAAATTAAAAGAACAGGACAAGGAGTGAAGAAGCGCTAAAATCTGGTCATCCCAAGCCTGCAACCAAAACAGATAAGTCTTTAAATGTTTTACTTTCATTTGAAGATCATCATCATATTTCAACTTCTCAGGCTGGGTTAGACAGTTACGTAAATAACCATAGATACTGGTCTACCGAATGTCCCCATTGGGTAATATTTGGACACCATACCCATGACCGAAAAAAAATAGACGTTCGGTTCGGATTTTTGGCCAAGCATTAACTTACTACAGCACCACGTCATTCCGGCACTTCAGAAGTTCCGCAATCAATATTATGAAGAAATACATTTTCAGGAGAATCAAAAACTTAATTAAGTAACTTTATATTATTTTAAATAGAAAGAAATTTCGTTAGGAAAAAAGGCAAATTTGTTTGTATCATTTTCTAGATTAAATCAAGAGCAAACATAATTTTAAAAAGAATCTTTCTAAAATAACATGCAAAAATATTGGAAAGTGTATCGGCTAATATTAACAATCTTCCATATTTTCTTTACTCCCATTTTGATAATTCTGGAATAGCTTAGGTAAACTTAATAATTGTCAATTAAAAGCTTTCCATCTGCAGTTATAATAATGATATGTTTAACATGCATACATCTCTTCTAAAATGCGCGCTTCAACTGGGCCATAAACAGCTTAATAATGACAAGTGACTCACGTCTACGTACGCCAAATTTTCTACCTTCGGACCTGCACATTTTGCAGCAGCCCAGTGTTGTAGTTTTAATATTTGGCTTCACACATGCAACTCCGCTCGCTTCGCTCGCTTGGGGGGCGCAACCAAACAAAACTAATCCAGGGCAATGCCCAAAATCAAGAAAAAACAACTTGGATAAACATACGAATTAGCACGTACGCATGCGTACCATAAATGGCGTACGTAAACGCGAATTGGCAAGCGTATGGAAATATATTAACTGATGGTAACTTTAACTGGCTTATTTGTTGAAGATTGTCATAGACTATCAATCGAGAGAGAGAGAGAAACAGCCAGGAAGAGAAAATTTCTTTAGGCGCATTCAGCATACTTTTTCCTGTGTAGTGAATGCAACTGAGACATCACGCAAGAAACGCGACACTCGGCTATCGCTCATTCGGGTATAGTCGACGTCAACTTAATTTTTCTCGAAAACGGCTGCGAGTGGAAATTTTAAATTTGGCATGTTTTAGACGAATCGATTTTCCGAGACATTATGTCTAATTATGCTTTAATACAGGTTATCTGCCGAAAAAAATAAGCAATTTTGATAAAATTTTCTGGACACGTGCCTTTTGGCAGTCTTCCGAGGAGTCACTTTGCTTCGAAAAAGTCTCTAGGATGGAAAAACTGAGACGACAGTTCGATAGGGAATTTTTAGGAGATAAACTCTCTAAATGATTCTCTGCTTCGAAAATGTCGAGCCGAACATATCAAAAAATCGCATCGATTCGACTGAAAATGCCGAATTGGTGATTTACTTTATTTTCACTTTGAAAAATCTACTTTAAGCGTACGTGACAGCCAACGCATAGCTGTTTTCAAGAAATCAATCTCGGATTTGTATACATCGTAATCTCTGCTATAAAAAAGTTCTGTAACAATTTTCCGTACGAGATCGGGAAATACGAGGAAATCGATGTTAAATTAAAATATGCAAAAAATCACAAAAAAAAATCCAAAGTTTTAAATATTTTTGCAATTTTATGAGTCTGAATAGATAGCTTTGAATGAATGCAAACCTGATTGACAGCTTTGGCAACCGATCACAGGACAGTTGAGAAGTACTGTAGATTTATACATTTAATTTCCTGAAATCTCATTGAAAAGGGTTTGAAGCTGGAAATATAGGTCAGGATTGAAAAATGTGAAAATTTTTTGGTGATTAGATACGGTTTCTGGTGGATTTTATGGCAGATTTATACAGATTTATCGGAATTATACTAAATCAAGAAGATAACCCGTGAGGTAAATACATACATATACAGCGGTTAAATATCTATAGGTAAACGAATTGAGCTCAAGTCGATTCTGATATCAAGGCGACACATTAAATTTGCAACTTTCCAGTTATATGAAACAAATTACGGCTATGAGCTTTACAACCAAGTACAGTAAAAATAAATCAATTAGCTATCTTGACACTTGCCAAATGATTTGTCCAACTGAGATAAAATCAGATATAATAAAGATAGTTAAGTATTTCCGTAGCAACTATAAAAAGAAGCAGAAATAAATATAATGCACAAAGTTAGATAACCTACAGTCTTTTTAAAGGTAAATTCGATACGCAAAATAACCAGTTCAATAAATGAAACGAGAAATAACGAGAATATAAACGACAGACATCAAACGACCTACAGTTATTTATAAATTAATTAATTTAAAAAAAACGATGAGATATATGCCATATTAAAAGCAAACGGCCTACAGTCGTTTAACTATAAATTAATTAACTAAAATGATATATAACTATAAGGTATATGCGATATTGAAGGCAAAATTTTTCTTTTACCATATGGATGCGTATAGTTGTTGTGATAAGTAAGCAGATTTATTTGTCTGAAATGTTAATTAAAAACGACTTTAAGATGGGAATTGCGCCAAGATCGAAAAATTTTTGACATTTTACAAGAAATGAACAGCGGTTTCTGCCGATTTTATGGAAGATTTCGAGATAATATTTACTTAAACATCGAAGTGGTGGCAAGTAATTTCAAAATGTAGAACACAAAAAAAACTTGTATTGTATAATATTTCCTCCCCTTGCTGAAGTTTTCACTTCTGTCATATGGCCTTAAGCAACATTTTTTTACCTTTACAAGATTAACCCAACAGAAATCAATAAAAATATGGCTGCTATTTTTACATTTATTATCTTTGATTCTCAACAACCCTTCTTAAAGTGAATAAAGCACTTTATTCTAGAGCGAAATTGAAGCCTTTGTATCTCACTTGTATAAGTTTGAAATTTTTAGTTTCAGAACATACAGAGATTTTATAATAAAAAATGCCATATGGTGCAGTAATTCATGCAGTTTAACTAACAAACTCATATTATAATGCTTTAAATAAAAATAATATTATATTATAGATATAGGTATTTTTTCAACTGCAAAATACAATTTAATGCAATGAATTTTCACATATACTTACTTAGCAAAGACATTTTTAGGTTTATCACAATTTTTATATTGAAACGGTTCAATAAAAATGATTTAGAAATTAGGACACCAGTTCCAAAGGAAAAATATATATCTAGGGCGTCCAAACCTACCGGCACAAAGAGGAAAGTCAAATAAGATGAACTTAACTCATTTAATGGAGTGTATTCCATGTTGGCCGGAGGCCATATGCACAAGTTAGCTGATGTAACTTTCTTTAACTTTGCAGTGCAGACATGCAGATAGTCGAGTTAACGAAATTATACCTTTGGTGCGGGTTTTTCATCATTCAAGGGCATTGGGAATTACACTTTAGTGGAACAGAGCAATAAGAAAAAAATAATTATTATAATTTAATCAACTCCTCTATATTTGCAAAAAATACAAATCCAAATTTTGTTTTCCGAAAAATTATTATCAAATGTTATGTGGCACATATTTATTAAAATAATCCTTCAGATTAAATCAAAATATAATAAATTTAAGTATATTGAGTAATTTCTTTATTGTCAAAAAGCTTCAAACCTGATTTCAATATCCAATTTCAGAAATTAGGGATTATATATAAATTGAAAATATGTAAAAATGCACATTTTCCAAATATGAAATTTGCCTCAAAGCAGACATCAAAAACTACCCTAACAATTTGGGAAAATTATCAAAATACATCTCTCAAAAATTCCAACATAAAAATTCGGAGAGAAACTGCATTGTCTTATGAGCCCTCCAACAAGAGTTTACACTTTAGTGGAACAGAGCAATAATAAATAAACTAATTATAATTTAATCAATGACTACCTACTTCTCTATATTTGTAAAAAACACAAATAATTTTATTTTCCGGAAAATAATTTACCGACTTATTGTCAAATGTTTTTTGACACATATTTACTACCCAGGTTTATTAAAAGAATTCTTCAGATTAAATCAAAAGATCAATTAATTTAAGTATATGAAGTAATATATTTATTGTCAAAAAGCTCCAAACCTCATTTCAATATTTATTTTAAGAAATTAGGGATTACATAAAAATAACAAACATGAAAAAAATCATATTTTCCAATTATGAAATTTACCCCAAAGAAGATATCAAAAATTGCAAAAACAATTTTGCGAAATTATCAAAATAGATCTCAAAAATTCCTTCATAAAAATTCGGCGAGAAATTGCATTGTCTTATGAGCCCTTAAGCTTCTGAAACATCCAGCAATAAGAAAAAAAAAATGTTAAAATTTTATCAATGAGTGCCTACATATATATTTGTAAAAAATACAAATAATTTTATTTTCCGGAAAATAACTTATCGACTTATTGTCAAATGTTTTGTGATACATATTTATTCCCCAGGTTTATTAAGAGAACCCTTCAGATTAAATCAAAAGGTAAATTAATTTAAGTATATTAAGAAATTTCTTTATTGTCAAAAGCTCCAAACCTGATTTCAAAATTTATTTTAAGAAATTAGGAATTACATATAAATAATAAACGTGAAAAAAATTAATATTTTCCAAATATGAAATTTAGCCGATATCAAAAACTGCCAAAACAATTTTGGAAAATTATCAAATTAGATCTCTCATAAATTACTTCGGCGAGAAATTGCATTGTCTCATGAGTCCCTAGCTTTTGAAACATCCAACAAGAGGTACCGACTCTCAGACAAATATTCTTTGAAAATCCAGAAAGCAAATTAAAATCGGTACTAAATAAAAATTCAAATTTTTGAAAACGCTGATAAAATATGGCGCTTTGATGAATATTTTGAAAAATTTCGTATTAAAAGGCAACACAATAATTTGTAACTGTCATTAACACTAAAATGTGTTTTAAAATTAAAAAACGAAATATGTCAAGTCAGAAATGTGAAAAAAGTAGGGCTACTTCAGTTTTGCAGTGACAAAATTAATCAAATATATCTTGACTAAAACCAAGATTTGTATAGTTATTGATATTGAAGCAGTATAATTTGTATTGAAAAAAAAACACCAAATCAAGTATTTATCGCAATTCCTATAGTAAAATAGTAATTCTATAGATTGCAGTCTATAACTTTGACATATCGCAAATAGATTGCATCAGAATGAAATTGCCCGAGACAGGTATGCGTGCGCTGAAAGAACGAGAGTTATCGCGCTGTTTTACTACCTGCATGCTACCAGGGAAATTCTAAACGTTCTGCAATAATAATTATCTTTACATAAATAAATACACCATATTGTTCAAAGATACCTACATTTTCTTAGGTTTAAAACAAAAGTTATTTATGTATAAATAAGGAACACGTAGACGCTCAAATAAATATTTTACATATTGCAAAATCCCTTCAATTGTTTGTATATTAATTCCAAATTTCAAAAGGTGCTTGCTATACTTTGAGTATGGGCAGAAATAAAATCAGTGGCACTCGGTGCTGAAAGGGACAAGGATGGTTCCAATTTTTCATAGATAAGAGCAAAAACCTAGATTGAAATGAAAAAGTATTTTTTAAAGTGAAAACTTTTTTTTGTGCGTTCTGCACAAAAATCCTTAGTGAATGAGACTGAGCCATCAGGCGTCAGACTCGGCCTTGTAACGCTCATTCAGGTAAAGTTGGCTCAAGAAGGCCTCAGCCAAGAAGTTAGCGGAGCGAGGGAGAGAGAGTCAATACGTCTCTGCTATACTCGATTGACAGAACAAAATATCGTACGATTGACGAGTTTTTTTAGTTATTTAGCATTTTTCCCGAAAACGACTGAGCGGAGTTTTCGAATTTGGCACGTTTTTAAGCATCACTGTCAATTGTTTTTGGCAAACCTATTTTCCGTTTTCGAGTTAATAGGTCAAATAAATGTGCGGTTTTTCAAAATTTTACTTTGATACACGATACTTGTAGAAAAATTAATAACGGTTTTTGAAAACCGGTGTCACTTTGGGTCGTTCTAGTGTCGCAAAAGTCGCGAAGATGAAAAAACCGAGACAACAGTGCAATAGGGAATTTCTAGGAGGGACCCTCTAAATACTTCTCGTTTCGAAAATTTCGAGAAAATGGCTTTTGACTTTTAAGGTAAAATGTAAAACATCAAAAACGTGCAAGATGCAATTTTACAAATGATTATGCCTTTTATACAGGATGAGCTAGTTGAATTATAACTTTTCGCCATTTCGAGTATCGACAGTAGGTAAGAAGAGATACAAGGCATTTCCAGTCTTATTTGGATTACCCTGTACATCTCGTTAGTCTTTGTAATATATTAATTCGAATACTCATCTAAGTACCTAACTGCTAAATTATAAACATAATAACCAACCAAACAAAGTGCATTTTAATTAGTAAACATTATTTTAATTAGTAATGGTGTGTTTGTTATTTAGATTATTGTCTAGTTGTTTTACGTTTTATTTTTTATGTTAGAATAGGTTTTTTATACAGTATACACTTATGACGCATACTATCTTTCTTCTGAAATTTTTGTATGAAGGAATTCAATAAATAAATAAATAAATAAATAAACTCCCACAGTAACTATGTATTATGCCGGTCTGTATCCTATATTCAAATTTATTAGTAATATCGTACAAGATGCACTTTTACATGTGAAAATAATAAAATGCCTTAAACTAGAATATTGGTTTATATATAAATAAAATGCTATTTAATTTAACAAGTAAATATAAATAACACACTTTGAAAACAATTTAGAAAAACAAACACTATTACCTTCAACAAAAAAAAAACAAAAAAAAAACAAACTAAACAATTAATGTATAACCAAAATCAAAAAGTGTTCATTGAAAGTTAAAATCACTTTGGAAACACTCATCAAAGCTACAGGAAGCCCCAAGCGATACAACGCACAGTGTGGTCTAACTACCAAAAAGTTGAAAAGAGCAAGGGTTTTCAAAACAAATCGGTATCTCTTAAAATATAGCAGATATCAAAAATTTGACAGACTACTCTCTTTGCTATGTACCAGTGATTCAACTGATGTACAGTGACAAAATTTAAAAAAATTATTATGAAAGTTACATGCTATTGAAATTGAAGCGACAATCATCGTCTTCTTTGACACCCTGTATATCTTGACAGTTTCAAAAAATCTAACATTGGTTTTTTTTCTTAAGGGACAAATCTATTAATCATTAAAAACTAGAGATCGATATCATGTCTGGTTAAGAAAATATTTAGTTTCAAATTTAGGCGAAATTTTCCTTGCTCGAAAGCAAATGGTCAGCAGTTTAGTTGAATTTAAACTTTTGGTAATGTCAAGTTATTTATTATTTGAAAACCGAATAATCTGGAGCCCATTCTCGCATTTGGAAGTTTACACTTCTGTCGTGTGGTCTTAAGCACACACCGTTTTTTTTTTGTATTTTGACCTGTCAAAGGCATTTGACATTATTGGTCATAAACTTGAGGGATATGGTATAAAGGGTATATGCGCAAATTTGACTACTTCATACCCAAATAACCGATATCAGCTAATTTCCATAATGCAGGGAATGTTGACAAGACAGGCCTTGTTATGCTTAGTAAGTCTGGGGAGATTGGCAGCCCCGTCTCCAGGGGTGAGGCGGCGAGGCAGCCGCCTCGGGCGGCCGATTTTTAAGGGCGGCCGTTTTTATTTTTTCTATAAAGTTTTAAATGATTGTATGTAACACGGTAAACACTCTCGCAACGAATATGTAAAACGTTTCATTCATACTATAATCAGCTTATCGCGCGGTGTATGCAATAATAACCAACGCCTTAAAAAATTAAACCCCACTATATAACATCGGTCTATTGGCAATTAGCATTAGCAGTTTAAATTCGCAGTGAATGAAAAATCGCATTAACAGTCGCAACTGCTAATGAAAAATCGCGACTAGCATATCTCTAGTGGCGAAGGCGGGCGACATTTTTACGGAAGTGGCCGAAACGCAACCCGACTGATTGATCGATTACTGAACAGCATGTAGCACATATTGAGCGTGGAGCGAGAGCATTGTACATATGCGTACTCGTGCGATTGTAGACCAAAATTCGAACTCCGCGCTCCCAAATGTCCCTCTCTAGAGTACCCACATCAAAATTTATTTTTTTCGAAAATTATTTTTGTTTTTTTTTTCTTTCTTTACAGAAACGGTTAGAGGGATCCACGTACATGTCACTCACGTACAAATAATTTTTTTAAATCACATACAGGGTGTTATAACCACACATTTTCCCAAAAAATCCCCTATTTTCTAAATATTTCGGTACAACAAACTCGTGCGATTTTTTAGACTAAAAATTCGAACTTTGCGCCCCCAAATACCCCTATCTAGAGTACCCACATCAAAATTTATTTTTTTCGAAAATTATTTATGAATTTTTTTTTCATTACAGTTCATTACAGAAACGGTCAGAGGGATCCACGTACATACATGTCACCAAAGTACAAATATAATTTTTTAAATCACATACAGGATGTTAAAAATTTCCCCAAAAAAATCCTCTATTTTCGAAATATTTCTAAACAGGAAACTCGTGCGATTTTTTACACCAAAAATGCGGGCTTCGCGCCCCCAAATATCCCTCTCTAAAGTACACACTTCAAGATAATTTTTTTTTTTCGAAAAATATTTTTCAATATTTTTTCCCCGTTTTTATTACCGAAAGGATTAGAGGGATCCACTTACATTTCACCATCGTACAAATAAAATTCCCAAAATCATATACAACAGGGTGGTAAAACAATACATTTTAAAAAAATTCAACTTTTTTCGAAATACTTCGGTACAGAAAACTCATACGACCTTTTCGATGCGAAAATCGAACTCAACGCACCCAAAAAGCCCCCCATAAGGTATTCGAAATAAAAAGATCACCCACCTACGAAATTTCTTATTTTGTGCCGAAATCTGAAGAAAAATGCTAGATTTTGAGACAAAAATTAAATTTTATCGAATATCTATCTACCTTATTTGAACTCCTATCGAAAAATGTTATAGAAGCTTTTCGATCGACCTTAAGACGGCGCAGATATTGGCGCAAACCGATTTGAGATATCTCTTTCCTTTACCACACAATTGAAGAAGATATAAAAATCACGTTTGGTCGAGTTGGAAAAAAACGAAACGTCGTACAATCAAACTGGATACGGCACATTATAGTACCCAACGAGACCCATCTTTTTTCCATTCAAAGTTTACCTCTAACTCTTACCGTTTTCGAATTATAGCCGATTTAATGAAAATCTCGATTTTTGAAAAAAATTTAAAAAAATAAAATATCCGTTTTTATTGCGGAAACGATTACATTACATTTACTAGCATAAAAATATTTTTTTTAACATTAACATAAAAATAAAATTTTCAAAAGCATATATAGGGTGGTAAAAAAAATAATCTTTGAAAAAAAACCTTTTTTTCGAAAACAAAAACGGCAATATATATATATATATATTTTTTTTTTTTAAGTTCGGCGACTCACATACGGGCTAAAGGCTGTCGAAATACCTATTTTTGGTGGTATGTATTTTATTTCGTATCACTCGTAGTTTTGGAGCTACGAATTTAAATGGCCGATTTCTCGAAAACTAAGAATATTGTTTTTTTTTTTTCGTAAAGAACCTTTTTTGTCGGTGTTGAGGTCCTCTACCTACATGCCAAATTTCAAATCGATCGGAAAAAAGCCGATAGGTTCCTCCGATAGGGTCCAGGTAGGTTCCGGTCCCTATGGAACAAAATGAAGGTGGTTAGGTCGATATAAAAATACGGTTTTTTTCCATTTGCCGAAATTCTTCTTTTTTCTACCGGAACCTACCCGTTAAAAAACATGTTTCGCGATTTCCCCCACTTCTCGATAAAAATTCGTGAAACCGTGGGCGTGGGGGTGGGTGATACCCACTAACCGGCCAACCCCGACTCCGCATGGCGGAGTATGGTCGTGGCAAAATTTCGCTCCGAGCTCCCGTTTAGCCAGAAATCGCGAAAAACCACCCGATTTCCATATAGCCCCCAAAACTTCCCCTTAAACTTGAGCCACGGCATTCCCTATTTAATGGTAGCCCCCACGTGGTACATCTACCATGAAAATATAGACCCTGTAAGTCATTTTCTAATACTGGAACCTACCGGTTAAAAAACCGCGCGGGCGCCTATTCGCCGGATAGGTCATTATTGACCCCTTAATTGGTCTGTTGTAAGGGGCGGCCAAATCCTGCTCGCCTCAGGCGGCCTAAAGCCTGAAGACGGGGCTGAGATTGGGGACAACTTTAAACACAAGTTGATCACCCTCATAAATTCAACAAAATTTCTTGGTGTATACATCAGCCTGGTGTCAATGTCAAATACAATTTTGTATCAGTTTGAACGGTTCTACGATCGAACCCCGAAAATGGCTACCTTAAGACGTATTACAAAATGCATATTTTATAGCTACATCCGATTGTTGATCTGGTTACGGTAACAGTGACCCGGAATAGAAATCATAGATGAGCATTAAAGCATATCAATTACTAACTACTAATACCACAAATAAGAAGTACTGAAGGGACATTGAGATTCAGGAAAGAGGTCTTGGAGTTGAGTTCGGATTTTATTCACTTAGATTCGACTTTTAACGCCAATTTTAGCATGTGATTTTGTCAAACGTAATTGTTATTTAATTTAATGCTAGGATTATAAGATCAATACAATTTATTTTATAGCTTAATGTTGAAAAGAAGACGACAATGTTGCCTGAAGAGGCTGTTATAACCAAAGCCAGGGTTGTCCTACATCGCAGTCGCAAAACATAATATATTCCAATGTTTCGTTCCCAGTTCACCACCCCTGGATAGAAGTGTCACGCATAGCCTCATTTATGTGTTCTCAGCTGGCAGCTAATTATTCCACCCATCTTGCGCCCTAAAGTCTTCTTGGGTTTTTGAGCCACCTACAAAGATGCTAACTGCATCTTCAGTCTTTTATTATATTATAAATGGTCTTTTGTAAATTAATAAATTTAAGTATCTTCTTGCGGATATTGTTATGATATGAATTGCTAAAATACGTTATTTTCCGTCTTTTATTATATTATTAATGTTCTTATTGTAAATTAGTTAATGCAAGCATCTTCTTGCTGTTATTATTATTATGATATGAATCGCTAAAATGCGTTTTTCTTCGATCTTTTATTATAGGTACATATTATAAATGTTCTTAGGTAAATTAATTAATTTAAGTATATCCTTACTGTTATTGTTATAATATAAATCGCTAAAATGCGTGTGACGATGCCCTTTTTACTGTTTGAACTTGTGGGCGAGAAGTTTTCTTATTATTTAATGTTTGGTGTCAAACAATTATGCCTCAAAAACACAGTATTCAGAATACCGAAACACAATTTTCACGATTTCAATTTGAATGTGATTGTGGATAAAACTATATTTTAGTGCATTCTGCCGAAGGTTCCAAAACCCCAACTATATAAAGCTCTTATTTTTCCGAACTGAAGAAAATTATTTCGAGGTAAATAAAATTACAATCCTTAGTTTCAATTGACGAATATTTTGACTGCAATTCATGTCAAAAGACAAAACAATAATTGGTATAATGTCATTAAAATCAAAATTTATCCTGCCCACTTATAGTCTAAAACCAAGCTTTTTATAGTTATTGTTGTCAAAACAAATACCATTTAAAAATAAACAAACTCCAAAATCAAGTATTTATTTAAACTTGCAATAGCAAAAAGGTAAGTCTAACATCCTTAATGGATTGCAGTATAACTTTGACATACCTTGAATGAATTGCATCAGACAGAAATCGGCAAAAACCAGGTATGCGTGCAGTGTGCACCGAAAGAACAATACTACATTATACTGCCTGCCTGCGAAATACCGGGGAAATTTTAAACGTACTGCAATAATTTGCTCTATGAAGAAATAGGAGATATTGTCTAAAGGAAAGGTACTACTAAATATTGAAAAACGGAAACACTGTCTATGTAACTGTCTCTCTACCAATGGATTTATCTCTAACGTTCACCCAAACATTAGAAACATTACACCCCTTAAATAGTTTATGAAAAGTATGTCTTCATTCCATATTTAAAAAGGAGAAATAAAACCAGTGTGTAATTTTTAATATTCTGAACATAACGTTCTGAAAATTTGGATCTGAATGATATAGCTATAATTGTCTATTTCAGTTAATACTCTAGTGTTCAGTGACAAATTAAAAAACAACTGCGAGGATTTAGTGCGTCAAAACCTGAGTTTAATGAGAAACGTTTGTTAAGAAACCTATATCCAACTATTTTATTACAGAAGCTGTAAGTCCGGTGGCACTAAGTATGTATAGCTAGCCACCGATCAAAATTAACCGTATCAAAGGCTTTACTGATATCTGAATAAATTAAATCTACTTGCATGCCTTTTCTATAGCAATTGGTCGTAAATTATGCTCTCCAATAATTTGACATGTGCTTCTGGTGATTTTAAATATCATGAATATGCCATGTTTTCAAAATTGGAATGATACAGCTATATTTTCCTATTTTCAGGAAATAACGACAAATTAAAAATCAATTGCAACGATTTAGTGAGTCAAAACCTAATTGAATCTCAAGCCTCTTCAATAACTGCAATTGTGGCTCAAAACTTAAATTGTTATGCAGGATGTTCCTTAATGACGTGCTAATCTTTCAGGGTGTCATTCCTTAGATCAGCTTATGAAGAAAAGTTCATATATCCGCAACGGCTTAAATTTTTTGCTCCAGATTGTTAATTTTTTTAAATCGTTATTTTTTAATATCTCCGAAAGCACTTTAGAGTTTATTTTCATTTTGGTATGTTAATAGGATGTAATATCATATATTTTAGTAGAAAAAGTTATTCTATTGCTCCACCAGTGGCCTCCCCGCAACCATGTCCTCTGATATTTTGTAACAGTCTGATTTTGCCACTGTAAAAGATTATAAAATTTATTTTATATGCTATATTTAGCAACAAAAGATTCCATATTTTGAGGCATAAATTATTGAGTATTAACCCCTTCAGATAATTAATTATAAATTCATTTATTTGATTTGTTGTCAATAAGTTTAGTGGACTTCCAGTTGCAGCATTTATTAATATTAATTAATTTTATTATACATACGATTATGAATACATAATACGTATTCGCTTTTATAACACTGTTGTTGCAGTGATTGGCTATCCTAATCATCATTGTTCTTATGTTGTCCTTCAGCACTTTGTGACTATTATTTTGTTAGAGTGGATAATCTGTTGGCTCGCTTAGGTTTATCAAACCACTAAACTAAGAATAGTAATTGTGCTATTAGTTTAACTCTGCTTAGTTATATTATAATTATGTTTACTTGCAGTTCTATAGTTAATAACCTACGTTTGATCCTCGTTAGATCGGTCAAATTCATATACTACTTTCAGTTTGAATATTCCACTTCTAATCTCAGGCTGATATGGCTTTGACTTGTTGGGGTCACTGATTTGCTTTGAGATACTGCTGCTGCTTTATTATTTACCTGTTAATTAGTTATTATATTTTTCTTTCTCTTCAATAGTAAAAAACTCGTACCTGTTGCTGATTTTCTTCAAAGACTTGTTGATCTCTGCATAGATTGCTCATTGTCGTTTCTTCTCATATTGCTCTAGGGATTTAGGGCGTATCCCTCACATACTTCCCCGTGGTTTTCCCTTACTTTTCTTAAATTTTCTCCCAAACGTCAATGTTTGTTTTCCTTTCTTGTGGTTTTAGTGGATTTTGAGGTTATTTTGTAGCTCCCTTCTTACTGACAGTTGTGGACTTTGATATTTGGGATTTCTACTTTATATTTTTAAGTGGCATAATATAAGTTTTGTAATATTCGATTGGTAGCCTTGAATATTAGTAATGAGCCCTTAATTGTTGCTGTCGCTTGGGGTTCTTGGGATTTATTATTTTGTTTAGGAATATTTCCTATATTTAGTTGTTGCTTCCGCAGTCGTTGTGCAACGCATAGTTCTCGTTTATTAGCTCAGAGGTTTTCCTCGTATCGACTATTTCTTCATTTCGATCATTGCTCTTGACACGACCATTTTTTCTGAACCGACGTTTTTTTATCTCTAAATTCCTTGAAAGTTGCAAAGGAAAATTGATTGAAACCAATGATCTCGTTCTTCTAGAAATACCTAATGGGAAGTGAGGAAGTGTTTTTCTGAAGTGTAGTTGTAGGTGACTCAACCTTTTAGTATTTTCTGTTTTACTACCATTGTGGGGATCTTGAGGTTGTTCTTAATTTGTGTTTGACATAACCTATCGGGATATTAATACAACACAAGGTAAGATTTTTCTGGAATTATTTTTTTTACTGCCTAAAGGTTATTTTCCATTATTTCTAGAAGCTTACCGAGCTCATCTTATAAAACTGAGGGGGAAATATTGGTAAAGATTTTATGCCTAATTTAATGATTTAATTGATTTTATCTGTGATAATTTTTTTTACATCGACCACCAGTTGCATTGCATTCCAAAGCATATTTTAACTTTTCCTTTTATCATATCTGAACTTTGTTCTTAATGTAACTTTAGTTTTGATCGTATTGGGAGGTTTATCTTATTTACGGGTGGTTCATACCTATTTATATATTCAAGTTATTTGCACCTTTTGTATTTCTTTTATTTGCTGATGGTTACTGAACATCCATTGATTATTTTTGGGGTGATTTGTTTTATAAAAAATATATATGCAAGGGGGGCTATAATTTGTTCATTGAAGTGGAGCTTAGTCTAATTAGTATTGGGTTATTACAGGGTTTTACTACAGGGGCCAGAAACAAGGTCTCACAACCGGGTTTTCACGACCGGGTTCCACTACCGGGTCCCACTACAGGGTTTCACCGTCGGGCTCACTTTCACCTCTTTGGGCGGATGACTCTCCCTCTCAAGCAGGTGAGTATCATCTTTACTGCTGAGCAGGTGACTTTCACCTTTAGTGCTGCGTTTGTGTCCTTTTCAGCAGCAGACCTTCAAATCTAGAGTGGTATCATTCATATTATTTTTATAATCTTATCATTGTTGGCCGTAACTTTTATTAATTTTATAAATTTTTTTCTTGCCGACTGATATAATCATTGTTACTTTCGTTATTGACTGATAATCTTATTGATATTATTGCATTAATTAGTGGTGCACACAGTTTATAGTTGTTAGGCATACAGTACCGAGTTTATCAACAGAATTGGTCTCTGTACAATCGTCATATTGTATCCTTAATACTTAATAGTTTTTTGTGGTCCTTCCATTTTTTTAGTTTCATTTAAGTTTCATTGTAAGATTGTTGTTATTAAAAAAAATCGAGAAGCCAATAGACTGAACTGTAAATTAAGGTTGTGTTTTCTTGCTTAATAGAACGGGCTTAACAACCCCGCATAACACCAGCGCCAGCGGCAGAACTGGTGGCACTCACGAACTACACACCAGGAGCCGGGATATTGCATACACGACTCTCCGTGTTAGGTTCGCTTTAATGAATAAGAAAATCGTGTTGTAATTTATTACAAGAAAAGTGATATGCCACTGACATTTTAAATGTATATCTACATTTTCTGGTTAATTCTACGTGAAAACTGTCTGTTGCATTTTTCCCGTCAGATACACGTTCTTGACTAAAACAAGTAAATTAAAACTGCTTCATTTAGCAGTACCGACGAATAATAACACGTACATCTATTTGTTACAAAAAAAGTGATACGCCACTGACATTTGTCCATGTATATCCACATTTTCTGGTCAATTCCACATGAAAACAGTCTCTTGGGTTTTTCTCGTCAGACACACGTTCTTGATTAAAACAATTAAATTGAAAATTGCTTCATTTAGCGGTACTGACGAATAATAATACGTACATCTATTTATCCTGGAATAAATGACGTTTCCACAAACATTATTTTGAAAACAATACTTGTTGACGTAAAGTGAGATGCTGGTATTCAAAACCATCTAATCGAAATATTTCTTCCATTTTAGTGTTGCACTTAATTCATTTTAGTACTTCGCTATTTTTATTTGAATATCTCAGTAAATTTGATGAAGTATACGGATGAGGAAATGGCGGTAATTACGTATATGGTCTCACAAAAGGTAATGCAATAAAAGCCAGACGTATTAATCAGGAAAAATATCATAATCGTCCCTTAATGAATGTTGATCGCTGTTTTAGTGAAACTGGCAGTTTCCATACAGATGCTTAGGAAGGAAGACCTCGAACTGTCAGAACACCCCATTATCGAGGAAGAAGTACTGCAGAAATTCAACGGACATCCTGAGACAAATGCTAGAGCTCTGAATATTTGTCATCAAATTGTTTAGCGAATTTTGGTTGATTTTTTGTTATATCCTTACTATATTCCAAGTATTAATCTTAGGGATTTTCCACAGCGTATGAAGTTCTGTCAGTGGTACATTCATAATTGTTACATTAAATCCGCAGTTTGGATCACAAATTTTCCTAGGAATGCAATTCAAAATTTCCATAATAACCATGGGTGGGCGAACGGAAACTCCCTGGCCATAACCGAAACCCATTTCCAAAAGGAATTAATTCTCTATTAATGTATGGGCAGGAATTATTGGTAATCATCTTATAGGCCCATTTCTGCCAGGACACCTTGATGGACAATTTTACCTGCATTTCCTCCAAGAACCTGTGTTGCTTGAAAAAGTCCCAATTGCATCAAATGTGATATACATACATGATGGAGCTCCAGCTCATTCCAGAGTAATTGTTCATTATAGTTTATCCTAATCGTTGGATAGGTTGCGGAGAACCTCCAAATGACCAGCAAGATCCCTCGATCTTAATAATTTGGCTTTCTTATTGTGGGGTCATCTTAAAATTCTAGTATAGAAGATTTAATAAGAAAGCGAATAGTTACCTTATTTTAATGCATACGAAATACGCTGGGAATATTTTTTTGGACGAGTGCGCAATTCGATAGCATACCTATTAAGTGAAGGTGGTCATTTCCAAAAATTTGTATAATCGTTATCAATATTAATAAATACTAACTAAAATAAACCGTCGTTTGTTCATATAGACAGACAAAGGAGTCCTTGTAAAGCGATGTTCTAGGTGTTTCCAGTTTTACAATGAACGGGTGCGCTCTTGCCGTCCGTCGTGACTGTCTGACAGACGTTGCTGGGGGCGGGATGACGCGGGCCAAATCCTGGGAACTGCCTTGAAAATATCGGTAAAACAGGGATCTCTGTCACAGAGCAGCTGGCTTGCCAGTTCCTTAAGCACCGATCTCTGCACGTTGCAGTTGATGGACACATCTCAGACACATTGACCATTAACGCGAGCGTGCCTCAGGACGCAACACTTTCACCACATTGCTAACATCGCAAAATCAGCCCCCCAGAAGCTCGGTGGTGCGCTATTTCGCAACCAAAAACTATATACATCGCAGCAGTTGCTCTTGCTCTTGCTCTACACGGCGCAAATAAGACCGTGCTTAGAATACTGCTCACACATCTGGGGTCGAAGCACACTTTAAAGCTGCTGGATTCCATTCAGAAGAGAGCTATGTGACTCATCGGCGACCCGGAGTTGATCCGGGATCTGGATAATCTGGATCATCGCAGTCATGTTTTTTTTTTATGGTAGTGGCACAAACTAAAGTGAGATCCTATGACGCTCGGCGAGCGAATAAAATGTACTTCCCCTTACACCTAACCTAAAAATTACGCAGTGGAGTGCATGCAAATGGTACTTTTTAAGTGGTCTGTCTCTCCTCCCAAAAAATGAGAGATGGTCCAGCCATAGGAAGGATAGATGGACCGTGTTTTTAAAATAGTTTTTGCTCTCAGGCAATGCCTAATATTTATAAACGTAAGAATAATGCGCCTCCAAGAAGATTATGGTCCTCAAATGATTTCCAATCAGAAGGTAATATGGGCTTAAAACAAGCAGCCAAACATTTTTCAATACCAAAGACTATTTTAAACAAAATACTAAAATTTAACAATTCACAAAAATTAAATAGACTAGGGCCGGACTCAGCCCTTGGCGCAAATGCTGAAGCAAAAATTGCCAATCATATTAAGAAGCTTCAAATGGGTTCTGTCCAACGCGACAAGAAGTAAGGGAAATGGCTTACCACTTAGCAGAGCAAATGGTAATCGTAAACAAATTTAGCGCGTGAAAAGGTTTGTAATTAATGGCTAGAAATGTTTTAATAAAAATTTGTTAAGTATCTTTGTTTTTAATTTTAGGCAAGGCTGGCCAAAAATGGTTAGAGTTGTTCCTGAAGAGAAGGACTGATATTGTTGTGCGATAAGCTGAAAATGTCTCCATCGCTATAGAGCCATGGCAATGTCTGGCCTGTAGTGCAGTCCTATTTTGAGAACTTGGAAAGAGTGTTAACAGAAAATCCACTTTTTAACAAGCCCGGTAACATTTTTAATTGTGATCAGACTGGACTTCAACTAAACACCCGAGCTGGTCAAGTACTTGCCCAAAAGGGATCTAAATGCGTTTCAAGCATTAGTTCAGGAGAAAAGGGTGAAACAATATCGGTCCTTGCTTGTATTAATGCTGAAGGTGGATATTTACCTCCGTGTTGTAGTATGAAAGGCAAAAATAAAAAAGAGGAATATGGAGCATCACCAGGTTCACGCATAAAAATGAGTGAAATCAGCTTACGTCAATTCCGAATTTTTTTTAAGTTGGCTTAAAAATAATTTTTTTCCTAAAAAGCCTAATGGAACGGTGCTATTAGTCATTCTGCACACACCTCAAATCTTGAAACACTTCAGTTTACAGAAGAACATAACATCATACTTTTTTGTTTCCACCCCATACCACTCACGTTTTACAACCGCTGGATAGATGTTTTTTTTTCAAATCTTTAAAAGGGCAATATTATGAAGCTTGCAGGTATTTTGTGCAAAATCAGAAAGACCGAAAACTAAACTGTCTGAATTTTGGAAAGTTATTGGGCGAGAGCTGGGGCAAGTCCGCAACAGTGCAAAATGCGTTATTAAATTTTCGTGCCACGGGTCTAATGTCCTTTAATCCAAACCTAATTCCGGAACACGCGTTTCTCGTTAGAGACTTAGAATCAGGTAGCACACCTGATACAAATTTAGAAACTATTGAAAGGCCAAATTTAGAAAATATTGAAACTCCTTTATCGCCACAACCTGGTCCATATGGGTTACAAAATTTGCGAGAGAAGACTCCACCGAAGAATGTTACTACTACGGATCTGACACCTGGACAAATTTTAGATAAAGTTTCTCCTCTTCCAGAACTTATCCTAGCCGTAAGAAAGGTGCGACGTCAATTAACTGGAGTGTTATCTTCCGATAACTGCAAGAAAAAAAATTATCCAAGCAAAAAGAAATAAAAGTGCCCAGGCAAAAATAAAACAAAGTGCTCAAGCAAAAATAAAACAAGTTAAAAAAAAAACGAGGTATACAGTTTCTTCTTCAGATTCAGACGAAAAGCCCGAATTAGACGACTCTGAAGAAGCCGAGAATTCTGATGAGTACGAAAATGAGCGTGTTGGTTGCGGGGAAGACTACAGAAAAACTAAGAAAATATAGAAGACTGGATCAAATGCGTTATATGCCAGCGATGATTTCATGAAAATTGTTCACACTTTGAATCAATATGCCAAGCATGTGGCCTAAACGTTACAAAGAAAAAGTCATAATGAGGTGGTCCATCTTCCCCAGCATGTACGGTTTCGTCTATCCTCGCACCTAGAGGAGAGTCGGCACTTTTAATAAATAGTCTTCTTAATTTATTGTATATTTTTTTATTTATAAATATTTTAGATGTTTCTTTCGGTATTATCCTGAACAGGCTTTACTTTTTATGTTTCCATAAATATAGGTGTATACATGCTGTAATAAAGTTTATGTCGAAATATTTTCAAAATATGGTCCATCTATCCTCTCTTTACCCTATAGGCATTTTTTTCTCCATATTTCGACCCAACAATTTCGATCCCAGAATTAAAGGCAATATGTTAACAAATAAAAATTGCAAAAAAAAAAACGCAAGACCGCAAGTCCTTGCATGCTAGGTCTTGGTCTTGCGTAAGTTTTGCAATACTAGGTCTTGGTCTTGCATAAGTCTTGCACTGCTCGGTCTTGCAGAAAAAGCAAGACCAAGACCGCAAGACCAAGACCAGTCTCGCTCATCACTAAACATTGATGGAATTTGGGATGTATGCTTCCATTCCTGACGAGATTACTTGCGTAATCTCTTCGCAGCAGACTAACGGGTCGTCAGTGCCAAAACAGACGTCCAGCCAAGGAAAATCTGGGTAGAACTCTCTTAGATTGTCCCAGATTGCACAACTGTAATGCCAGATTTTACGAGGCAATGGCAGATCTTCCTGTAGGAGTGGCAGTTCACAAACCGTTGTAATAAGTCTGTGGTCGGAGGAACCTAATGGCGGACCAACTGTAATTGTGTATTAATCAGGATTTGTGGTTAGAAATGACCTGAGGAGACACACCCTCAAATATTAAAACGCCATTGCATCTGTAATAATGCATTATGGGAAATTTGAAAGAATACGTCTTCCATTATTTTGTCATGACTTTTAGGTTAAAATATGTAGATTTATACACTTAATTGCGTGAAATCTCTTTGAAAACGGTTGGGATTGACATATTTAGACATTTTTTGGTGATAAGGTGCAGTTTCTGTTTTTTTTTTTTTTTTATGGCAGTGGCACACACACTAAAGGGAGATCCTATGGCGCTCGACGAGCGGTGTGTGTGCGAAGATGTTGATTGACACGGTTCTTGAATATTTGTAGCTTGTAATTAGTGGGAAACAGATGTCCTGGAAGTGAGTTCCACAGTGATGCAGTGCGCCAGACAAAGGAGTTCTGGTAAAGCGATGTTCTAGGTGTTTCTAGTTGTACGACGAACTGGTGCGCTCCTGCCGTCTGTCGGGACTGCCTGACAGGAGTTGCCAGGGGCGGGATTATGCGGGCCAAATCCTGGGAACATCTGCCGTGAAAGTATCTGTAAAACAGAGACATCTCGGCCACATGTCTGCGATGTTCCAGACTATCCAGATTCCGGGTCAACTCCGGATCGCCGACGAGACGCACAGCCCTCTTCTGAATGGAATCCAGCAGCTTTAGGGTATGCTTTGGTGCGGAACCCCAGATATGTGAGCAATATTCTAAGCACGGTCTTATTTGCGCTTTGTACAGCAAGAGCAACTGCTGCGGTGTATAGAGTTTTTTGTTGCGAAATAGCGCACCAAGCTTCTGGGAGGCTGATTTTGCGATGTTAGCAACATGGTCATGCCATGACATATTGCTGTTGACCGAGACACCCAGCAGCCCGATTGACGAGGATGAAGGAATGGTCGATCCTGCCATAATGATGTCAGGGCCCGCTGTATTGGCCCTCTTAGTAAACGTTGCTGCTTGGGTCTTTGCTGCATTGAACTGGACCAAATTTCGGTCGCCCCAAGTTTGAACTTTCTCCAGGTCTTGATTAATTGCTGTAATCTGCTCCTGTCTGCGGTGATGAGTCTCAGTCGCTGGTAAGGGTGTTTCTGATCTAAAGTGGGAGACAAGGGTACTGTCATCTGCAAAACTGTAAACAGGATTATTCGTTTCGATCAGCAGGTCATTAATATAGATGAGGAACAGAGTTGGTGAAAGTATTGCGCCCTGAGGCACGCCCGCGTTGATGGTGAATGTGTCCGAGATGTGTCCATCGACTGCAACATGTAGGGATCGGTTCTTAAGGAAACTGGCCAGCCAGCTGCAGAGAGAGGCGGGCAGTCCCAAGGACGGCAGTTTGTTGAGCAGTCCGTCATGCCAAACTCTGTCGAATGCCTTTGAAATATCCAACGCAATCGCTCGAGACTCTCCGTAGTTTTCAATTGCCCTACTCCATATATGAGTGACATAGGCCAATATATCTCCTGTCGATCTCTCTTTGCGAAAGCCGTATTGATTATCGCTGATTATTCTGTTGCTCTCGAGGTACTTGAGTAGTTGCTGGTTGACTACACGTTCCATGACTTTGGAGATTATTGGAAGCAAGGCAATCGGGCGATAGTTTGAGGGCGTGGTTTTCTTGCCTTTTTTTGG
Source organism: Pissodes strobi (assembly GCA_016904865.1). Taxonomy (NCBI): domain Eukaryota; kingdom Metazoa; phylum Arthropoda; class Insecta; order Coleoptera; family Curculionidae; genus Pissodes; species Pissodes strobi. The sequence continues at coordinate 38,007 of MU188595.1, forward strand.
AACAGGTTGCACTCGAGCGACTTTCCAAGAGGATGGGTAAATCCCTTTTCTGTAAGAAAGAGAAAAAAGCCTGGAAAAAACGGGTGTTAGTTCGTTGGCGCAGTTCTTTAGCACGATGGCAGGTATTCCGTCCGGTCCTGATGCCTTTTGCGTATCTAGTTCTTTAAGGATTTTGCGAATATCACGGTGAGAAAACTTGACTTCTGCCATGGTAGTGTTGATGTTCGGTATAGTGGGGAGAGTCTTGCCTTGGGGCACGTCTAAGGTAGAGTGCGATGAAAACATTTTGGCGAGCATGTTTGCTTTTTCCTTGGCTGTAGTCGCCGTGATGCCACGTTCGTCCGTCAAAGGTGGGAGAGACGTTTTTGTAAAGTTGTTACTTACTGCCTTTGCTACCGACCAGAAATTCCTGGAACCACTGGGGCATTGCAAAAGTTTATTCCTGATCCTTTGATTGTGTTTGTCCTTAGTTTCGTCGATCACACGCTTGCACTCGTTTCTCGCTTCGATAAAATAATTGCGATTTTCAGCGGTCTGATTTTGCTGCCAGTACTTATAGGCTTGCTGTTTCCTTCCTACAGCTCTTTCGCATCTTTTGTCGAACCAGGGCTTTCCTTTTGATGGTAACTTGATGGAATTTGGGATGTATGCTTCCATTCCTGAGGAGATTACTTGCATGATCTCTTCGCAGCAGTCTGACGGGTCGTCAGTGGCAAAGCAGACGTCGAGCCAAGGAAAATCTAGGTAGAACTGCCTTAGATCGTCCCAGTTTGCAGAATTGTAATGCCAGATTTTGCGAGGCAATGGTGGATCCTTCTGTATGAGTGGCAATTCACAAACCGTTGTAATAAGTTTGTGGTCGGAGGTACCTAATGGCGGACCAACTGTAACCTTGTACTGGTCAGGATTGGTGGTCAGAAAAAGATCCAGGAGGGCGGCGAATTCGCCCCTCTCTGAGATTCGAGTTGGTTCGTCTACAAGTTGAGTAAGCCCGCAGCTGATGGCAAATGCTTCAGCTTCTCTACCTTCGTTGTCGGTCTTGTTGTGATGTTTGAGCCAGTTGGTGTTGTGGGCATTGAAGTCTCCCAGAACGATTATTTCTGAACTGGGGTGATCGACCTGTATTGAGTCAAAAGTGGTAGCTAGTGTTGAGAAAAAGCTTTGGTAGGCTCTATCGCTCGGAGGGCGATAGAGACAACATATAAACTTGGTTAATCCCTTGGCGGTGAACTTGAGCCACATGACGTCAAGGTTGTTCGGTTCGAGTGTTTCCTCGCGGTGACATGAAAGGTCGCTTCGGACAAAAAGGCATATTCCGAACTTATATCTAAATCGGGTATGTAAGTCGTAGCCAGGATAGAGGTAGTTCACTGTTGTTGTTGTAGAACATACTTGTGTTTCTGTAAGGGCTAATATGTGTGGTCTATTTGCTTGTAGATGTTGATGTACCGAATTTATGTTTGTATTTAGGCCTCTTATGTTGCAGAAATCTATTCCAAATTGGTTCGGTATCTTTGCTGTCTGTGAAATGCGGAATGAAGGGCTCCCAGGGCCACCCAGCGCCCGGAGATCCGAATGGCCGGGGAGTTTACTTCCGGAATATTTTGATCCTGGAAGCACCATCATGTCCATATATTCCTACTGTGGAACCCGGGACTACCAGCGCGGAAGCGGAACGTGATTTGGGAAAACCACTTAGCGCTTCCCAATTCTGGTGGGGTGGTCTTTCACCGGACGATGCGAGTAGGCTTATGCATCTACCACCTAGGGCCGCTTCCACTCGAAGCATCGGCCTCAGACTCGTTCCTTTGGCGGTCCCTAGTCTGACAGGGGTAAAAATGGGGTTTGTTGGATCACTTCCCAGTGATCAGCTCCAGACTTTGTACTTTGGTGTTCTCCAGCCTGGAGGAGGACGATGGGATTTGATGGGCCACATCCCGTGGCAACTCGGAATGGTGGGGGCGTCACTCCCCGTAATCAAACTGCTCTCACCAGTTTGACGTTCCTGCCAGCCAATACAATGCAGCCCCTTTTATCACAAACTGTCATTGATCAGCTCCAGACTTTGTACTTTGGTGTTCT
>MU188595.1:40098-60507 GCA_016904865.1 Pissodes strobi
TTGGTGTTCTCCAGCCTGGGGGAGGACGATGGGATTTGATGCGCCATCTGTCGAATTTATTGCAGATATCACGGTCAAATTTAACTTTCAGCCTATCGATGCATATAGTTTTTGTGGTAAGTTAGTAGATTTATTGGCCTGAAATCTCATTTAAAACGATTTGAACCTAGGAAAATAGGCCAAGATGGGAAAAACTGGACTCCTGCTAAAAGTAGCGGTTTCTGCTGATTTTATGGGAGATTTCGAGGTAAAATTTTACTTTAAACATCGAAGTCTATAGCATTTGTGGTAAGTACATTCAAAATATTTGTTCATATTGCAATTGTTAAGTCCTTTCATACATTCCGAAAATTATATTTAAAGGTCATATAATATGGCAACGTTATACAATCGGGCAACGCTGGCCAGTGCACTGGCGGAAGCAACGTCGATTCATGAATGTCGGGGGTTCCCATCCCAAACGCGAGGAGCGCCAGGGAGACCAGAATCCAGATAATCCAGAATCACGAGAAACTCTCGATGAAAACCGCATAAAAGGTTGTTACTTTTTTTCTTATCCTTCAAATTGTAAGGAGCATCTACAATAATAAATTTTAGTTTTTATCAGCTTGTTTCAGTTAAATTACAGTCCATTTAATTACACAGCAGACATCAATTAACCTGATTATTTCTTCCATTTTTGCATTCTACACAAATTAAGTAGATATCGCACACCCTATTAAGTATTATTTGTTAATTTTTGTTTGCATATAAACTAGGACTTGATAAGTAAATGCTATTTCTTATACAGTTATTGTGGCTCCTTGAGATATTCATTTCTGTCGTATGGTCTTAAGCACACACCGGTTTTTATAAACCCATTTATTGTAGTCATTGTATATTTTAAATTATGCAAATCTGGAGAATATTTTTCTTCGAGAAATATTTTTCACAATTTTTTATTCCCTTATACAGTTATTGCTCAAACCAAAGGTTTATCATTTTCTTATTTTTATTAAAACTGTAAGAACCCATTTTGAAAATATCTTGATTTATATTATACTGTTTATTCGGGTTAGTAAGGAAGCTTTAATTAAATATTTGGTGCATGTTCTAAAGTTAAGTACTGTAATTTTTTTAAAAATTTCGGATAATATCCATTACCTTTTGTTGAAATACTTATAAGTTGAATAATATGGTCATTCAGTAGGCTCGCCACGAATTCCAATTCTTTTCCGTAATGATAAGACGAATTGAGCAATCAAGTTAAACACTAGACATTTTGTGGAGTGAAAAGGTATGTTACTCTGATAATACATCAATTGACAAGAAGCTGAAATAACATTGTACGTAGTGAGGCTGGAATTGCCAACGACGAGATTGGTTTCAAAAGAACGTCTGTGCGTATATCATTGATCCTATAAATCAATGGCGTATATACGCTTGCATGTATACAAAATCACTCATAAGCATGTTACATTTTCAGTTTGTTTAAAATTACAATTGTTGAATCTACGATGAGATATCGGTGTGCTAAATTTGAGGCGGCCTTCCTTTGATATGGGAAAATCGGCGACACAAAATGTTAATAACTGCGTAATTATATAATTGCATAAGTTATCTCGTAAGCTCAATCTCTGACCTATTTGTAAGAACTATTTTAAAGGTTAAAGTACATTATAAACAGAAAAAAAATCAAAATATCACGCATTTATTAAAATCGGAGACACAACGGTTCATCGATATCTCGTAAGGCAATCTGATGGTAATTAGGCTCACATTCACATGCACTCTAATGATGTATATCGTCCACGTGTAGTAGGAAAATGAAAGAGCCTACTTACGACAAAACCATTTACTGCACTGGATTGTGCCAAAATTATGCAAGATATTAATTACACCGAAGTAATATAATAAAAAAGCAATCCTAATATATTTAAGGGATTAGCGCATTATGTTGAATCACTTCTTGAGTGGATTGAATAGGAAGGAACTTGCCTACATCTAGATTTGGGTAGTAAATAATCGCACAAGAAACTACTTTTGAGAATTTCACGCATTTCCATGCTAAAGTGCGTATTATTTAAATGATATTGTTGCCTATATTGTTGAACAAAATTATTCATCGAGAAATGTTTTACATAGTTCTTTGAAAGCTTAAACAACAATTTAAACTAAATTATATATATTTTAATATAATATAACATAAAAAGGCGTATTCATTATTAAACCTATGGCAATTAGAGGCACGGTTATAATATACTATACAGGGTGTTCCTTAATGACGCGCTAATATTTCAGGGTGTGATTTTTCAGAAGAAAAGTTCATGTCTTCAACGGCTTAAATGTTTTGCTTGTTTTTTTTTTTATTCGTTATTAAAGTGAAACTTCTTTAGCGAGGGTAAAGTCCGAAAAAATGCGTATCAAAGTGAAACGCTTATCAAAGTGAAACGCCCCTTTAATTAAGCATGTTCCAGTATAGCTAGGCTAGAGGGTTGAAATTTTCAGAACATGTAGCCTAGGGTTTCACGAGACTTTCGAAATTCGAGATTTCTCGTCTCGTCTCGATTTCGACGAGATCGAGACGAGACTGAAAGGGATTTTTCGGGACGAGATCGAGAAAAACACTTCGAGACTTTTCGAGATCGAGTAATTTTTTCGAGATTTCTCGATCTCGAAAAAATGTAGGTGCTGCAATAACTCACAGCTCTTAACATAACATGAAGACGTTCAGTTGTAGCGCTCCGTTAGCACGTAGTCACGGACTGACGGACTCGTCAGTCGTTACATAATTTCAAAGATAAGCAAACAATCCTCCTGCACCCCGCTACTCCCGAGCCAAGTGCCAGGTGGTCCCATTGATTTGTATAGGAGTGGATAAGCAATAGCCGCCTGTCGCACTATTCAAAAGTGGCAACCTATGGGCGAAAAAACAGGTTTCTGCGCATGACAAAATCGACGCAAAATGGAAAAACGTAAACAAAGAAGATACCGTTCTGTCATGCGCACTAAAACACTTGCCGTCTCAGCAGGCGTCGGTCAGGATCGAACTTGGCTTTTGTCTTTGACGTGTTTTCGTTTTGACGGCGCGGCGTTTTGAGTTAATAATTCGAGTTTTTACTTTTTTTTTACTTTCTTTGGACCTAGTGTCTGTAGTCACTTAATTAGTTTTAGTTTAGTGGTTCACGTTTGTGGTTTGTGCGTACCCTATTTTGATTTTCGTTTAAATTGAACAATACGCACATAAACAATGGGTGCCGCTACCAAAATAGAATCCCGAAAGTGTATGGTTGTGTTTTATAGTAGTAGAGGCAAAATACCCAGGATTTCCTATTTCAAGTAAGTCTAATTATTATAAGTATTACTTATTTATACCTTATTGTTTGTTTCACTATGCTAACTGGGGCCCATTTCACAATCGGCAAGACTCCTCTACCGAATATTTGGTGAAATAATCACTTTCGAAGTCCGGGCCTGCCTATTTACCTTCACGGTGCAACAACAGCTCCTACTACTTTTCTAATGCGCAAGTCCAAATAGAAATCTCTTTGTTTACATTTCGCGGTCGTAAATTTGCCATGTTTGGTCTATTTATTGCTTATCCACTCCTATACAGATCAATGGGTGGTCCTTATTTCAGATTCAGTTTTCGTTTATGTGCTGACTCGTTCGCAAATTATATTTTGATTAGATTTAATACCTCGTTTAATACAATAATTTGAATGTCTTGTACAATGCTAGTTTATATTTATTTACTACAAAATAAATAATTAAAAGATAATTATTGATACTTTAGAAATTGACTCACGCTACTGTTCTCTCAGTCTGGCTTTTCAGGGTAAAGAAATGCCATAAAGTGCCATAAATTGAATATATGTACTCCTAAGGATATTCTTGTGGCACCATTTTTGCATAAATTTCACTATGTAGGTGTATAATATATTTTAACAGCATTCAGTTTTTGTTTTCGAGACTCTCGAAATTTCGAGAATCTCGAATCGAGATCGAGAAATTGTCTTCAAGAAAAACATCGAGACGAGAGTTTGTCAATTTTGACGAGAAATTGCCTTCGAGACGAGATTTCTCGTCTCGATGAAACCCTAATGTAGCCGGGGTAAAATGAGGATCCTGGACGAAAACTGGACCCCGTAAGACCCTCACCGTTCGGCCAGAAGAGAGAGAAGAAAAAACTAAAACGATTAATTCTGGGAGAAGTGGAAGAGCTATGGGGTCGAAATTTTTATGGTAGGTGCGCCTCATGGGGCTACCTTTAACCATTGGGGTGACCGGGGCTCTAATTTAAGGGGGGATTTTGTCCAACATAAAAAAATTATTCGGAAAGTCAATAAAATTATTATAAAACGAAATACGAAAAAAAATAAAAAATAATATTAAAAAATTAGAGAAACGCGGTTTTCGGCGAAAAAAGGAGTTCAGCTAGGAAGTCGGGGATGGCCAAAATTTATGAAAAAGAAACAAAAAATTTTGATAAAATGGGCAAAGATTGAAAAAACGTAAAAAATGTTCGGAAAGTTAATAAAAGCATTATAAAACGAAGTAAGAAAAAAAACAAAAACAAAATATTGTTCGGATAATTAATAAAAGTATTATAAAACCAAATAAGAAATAAAATTAAAAAAAATAAAAAATTGCTCGGAAAGTTAGTAAGACAAAATAAAGAAATAAAATAATTTAAAAAAAAAGTGAGAAGAACGCGGTTTTCGGCGAAAAAAAAAGTTGAAAAAAAAATTTAAAAAAGCGTCGAAACCGCGAGCAAAAGTTCAGTTGTGTGCTTATAAAGGTGAGGAACATTTTTTTTTAGTATCTACAAAGGTACTATTATTTTAAATGTAGGTATTTCTTAATAGGATATGAAACCGTGCATTTTATATTATTCTATCGCTTCATCAGCGTCCCTGCAATCATGTCCTCTGATATTTTTGAAACAAAAAATGATACGCCACTTATATTTTTTAACATGGTGGATATGTTAGCCGTGCCAATTCTGCAAGAAAACGGTCTCATGCATCATTCTTGACTAAAACATTTCAATTAAAATTGCTTCATTTAGCAGTACCACCTACTGACGAATAAAAAATTTGAAAAAATGCCGAAGTATGGAAAACTTGAGAACGATTTTCTGCATACTAGTAATTGAAACACTGTTTCTGATTTTCACAAATTTTTCAATTTATTCACACCTGACAAAGTTGCCGTGCAACGAAACATATTGTGTAATGCATTAGCTGGCATGTACGATTAAAGTAGATTTTTCATACTGAAAAACAAAACAATCGCCAAATCGGTATTTCATATTTCGATGCAATTTTTTGGTAAACTGTACTCGTAGCCCTCCCCTTTAACGTAAGGAAGTTATGGTTGCTCCAGATTATTCGTTTTTTCCAGTAACAAAATATTCTGTGGTAACGTGTCATGTCAAAACTCGAAATGGCGAAAAGTTTAAATTCAACTACCTCACCCTGTATAAAAGACAACATCAATTCTAAAATGTCTTTTGTAGGATTTTTTACGTAGACTCTCGTCAAGTAACGATGAAAATATTGTTTTTCGAGAAAATCTTGATATTTTTGAACTGGGCATAAATAAAAATTTTAAGCTAAGGCTTGCCAGTGTCAAATTTGTAAAAAACTAGACTATTTGAATCCAAGAATCTCTTTCTCCGGTAAGCCAGTTTATTTACCTGTGCCCAGTCACGTCGATCACCAAAAACAGGTTTGATTTTAATGCTCGCAATTCTAATTAGATATTTTTTCATGATAAAATTTATCCAGCCATTCCAATTAAACATGTTTTGATTATTAGAAAATATCATATTTAAAGTCATAAGTTTCTCCAGATTAAACTTGGGGAATTATGTCTTGGGATGAATCCAAATGTTTCAATATTCTTCAAATTTATGAATAATTTTATAAGCCCATTTCTAAAAAGAAGGAATCAAGAAAAAACAACTTTGAAAAATATATGAAATAGCACGTATAGTTCGCCCAGCCGTTGTTGACCCTCGAAACGCATGCCATGCATGCGTTTCGAGGGTCAACAACGGCTGGGCGAACATTACACATGCGTGAAGGCACAAAATTGGTGTAGGTAGACGCGAATGAGTGGATAGAGAAGATGTAATAGGGATGTTGTCATGCGATGGGAACAATATGCGATATTTGAAGAATACAATACATCCCTTGGCCATGACCATAACCTTATTCTACGGACAAGACTATTGCTCTTTCTTCTTTACGTAACTACGTTAGGTAATGTGGCTTTCACCGGTTGGTATTTAGCCATATCCACCCCTCTTCCGGCGCTTAATTAGAAGCAAGGCGACCCTCTTGCATAAGTTACGCGTTGATCCAGTGTGAAAGGCCTACTTGGTAGGAATCTCCAGTATGACGGTGATTCCTGATTTTACAACAAATACTTTTACTTTATATATTGACTTATAAATCTTGCAGGCACAGACAGAAATGAGCCCACAGGAACATCCGGTCCCCCCGGCCTGAGTACCGGCGTGAATGGGGATTTCTTCTGGCTAGGACACCCGATTCTTCCTCGGGGAGAAACAACGGTCACTGAACGATGGCCAAGTGTTCACACACAATGGCGACAAAGAAGCCGGTACAATACGCGTGTTGACTCGACCGAAGACGAAGCGGAAGTCAAAGACCATTGTTAATCTTGACAAGACTTCTTCACAGGTGAGCTCTGTTCCAATAACTGGAGAATCCACGCTGGGTTCGGCTACTCGAAACAAAATTGGAGGCTGGAGTAGAGTGAGAACAGATTTTTGACACCTTGGAATAAAAAGATATATAATTTATACTCGCCTCGTTCAGAGCCCAAAATGTAGACAATTTAGCGTAAATAGATAATTCATAGAATAACAATTAAAATTAATTCATAATATATTTGATACGAGATTATTAGACGCATACGAAAGTAGGGGAATTATTAAAAGTAAGAACAGAGATAGAGGGCCTATTCCGTATAGTCCATTTTATTGGTTGATCGAGCATGACTGAGTAGGAATCCAGGATTTTTTTTTTGGTTTCGCTTGATTAATCAGAGAGTTAGTATAAAATAATAAAGTTAGGTAGAATTTAAGATTAGTTTTAATCATCCCCTGATGATGCTAACATGGTTAACGAAACGCGCGTCGAGTGCAAGAATGTCTGTTTCGGTATTGTGGATAAAACTCTGTTTTAGTGCATTTTGTCGAAAGTTCCAAACCCCAACATAGTAGGGTTTGGAATTTAGGTAGGAATTTGGAATAGGTACGCCTATTTTGAGCCTTCACGCATGGGTTCTTCCTTGATATTGGGCATTGCCTTCGGTTAGTTGTGTTTCTTTGCCTACTTTTCTTTGAATTGTTCCCAGTCACACGGTCGTCAAGTTACAATCTATTTCCAGCTCAGACTCAACATTCAGTGATACTTCTCCAGACAAATCAAACATGTAAGTCCATTTTCACATATCATACTACTCTGAACATCATTTCATTGGAAGTCTTCCATAAATATAACTCAAGGCACTAACTACTACCTGGTAGCCTTGGAAATGTATTTTTTTTCTACACGCAAAGCTAAATTTTTCATACCCATTTGGCGCAATCAAAATACAGGAGCCACAGGTACCTGGAAAGGTTTGGCACTACAGATCTGCAAAGTGGTGTGATCTTTGCGAGTTTTATCTTTCTTTTCCTTGGGAAGGGGTTTAGGAATCAAAACGCCCCTGAATCTGCTGATTAGATAACTCAAGTTATTCTAGCTGGTATGGAAGCTTTCATCCCCTCTTCCATGACGTATTTCAACCAGTAAACCATGGCACAGCATCATACATGGTTTGGGAAAAACTGCTCAAGAGCAGTCAATGCTAAAGGTGCCGCCTACCGCAAATGGCGCCAAGATCCGACAGCCGAAAATCGAACTATATTCACCATTGACGAGAGCAAAGAGGGATATAACGAGTAGATCAAGAACAAGCTTCTCAACTGTCTTAACGGTTCACGATCCTTTTGGTCAGTTACCAAAGCTGTCAACCAGGGTTTCTCAAAGAAGTCAATCCCACTACTGACCAAAGATCACGGCTAAATAGCAAAAACGGCAAAAGAAAAAGTGAACATTCTTGCCGAAATATATGTGCGTCAAGTTCTACCTTAGTGCATCAAGGAACTATCCCGAGAGTGAATTCCTCAATCCAAGGTCTGGTATTTCGCCAACGCGAAGTGAAACGAATACTCAAAAGCCTAGACACTAACAAGGCCACAGGACCGGATGGCGTTCCAGCAATAGTGCTTAAGAAATGTTCTGCTGAACTAACAGCTACCGGACTACCACCAGCACTGCTTTTATGGCTTTCTAATTTCTTAAGGGATCGAAGCATCCCAGTTGGTATTGATGGACATCTCTCGGAGGAATTTAAAATCAATGTCGGAGTTCCTCAAGGGTGTATATTGTCTACCAAACTGTTCTTGCTCTATATCAACAATCTCTTAGACAGGACAAACAATTCTATTTACAACTTTGCAGACTATAGTACTCTTATATCATCATTCATGTGGTGGACTCCAATGACCGCTGTTCGTTCCCAACGCGAGCGAGAAAATCAGATTGCTACCATCAATGAGGAGATGAACGCCATCGTGAACGGTTTAACGTAGAAAAGACTCAAGCAGATGTCTTCTCAAAAAAAAAAAACAAACACCGCAAGAGCTGACTTATCAATGGCAGGACAAACACTGACTCTGGCCTCATCCATAAGCTTGCTGGGCATCAACGTAGAAAACAACATGTATTGGCGTTATCACGTCACCAAAATCGCCAAGGTAGCAGCACAAAAGCTAAGAACACTCTATAGAGCAAAAAGTTGTAAACACCTCATCAGCTATTAGTGCTCTATAAGGCCCAGATAAGACCATCTCTGGAATACTGTTCCCATGTGTGGAGCTCGGCGCCCAAACACTTGCTCAAGATATTGGACTCCATACAGAGGAGAGCAGCTCGTCTTGTGGATGACCCAGTGTTGACTAAAGATCTTGAACATCGAAGAAAAGTGGCGGACCTATCTCTTTACTATCGATACTACTACGGAAGGTGTTCGAACGAGCTGGCACTTATGATTCCACCCAGAGTTGTACCAAACAGAAACACCCGTCAGACACAAGCTGCTCATCAACATACGATTCAGTTGCGAACACCTTGGACGTCCCTGTTGCGGGACACCTTTGTCTGGAGGACTACCTCGCTCTGGAATGGACTTCCGAGTAACGTTTTTGTGTGTGCCGAACATAAAGGAGGATACAATAACCCAACAGCTCGGCAATTTGAGGCGGCCTATAAAAGACCTTTGGTGCATATCATTGAATTGAGTGAATTTGGGAAACATGTCCATTCTGACGTGTGGCAACAGCAAAATTTTAGGTATATAGACTTCGGAAACCGACGGAAATTTCGAACAGACTAATGAGTTCAAGCTATTGGAAAGTGAAATCAATTAACAAACCAATTCCTTCTATGTGAATTCCAATTCCTGGAATCTCACATTGTATGTTGAAGACATCGCGTCGTTGCATATATTTCAGGAGTTAAAAAAGTGTATGTATTACTACGTAAGTATTTTATCAATTTTAATAAAGTTTATTACTATTCTTTACAATAATAATCAAAATATAAGATTTAAGTACATTTTAAATATCAAGTGAAAAAAATAGAACGATATTAGAATATCAAAATTTATACAATACCAGTTTAAATCTTTACGTGATAGATCAATTGCATGGATTCCAACATTAATTGAACTATTAGTATAATTCTCATTCACAATATGTAAACGATTATGGCGACCAAACACGCGAGTAATTGTTTAATATTCATTGTAGTTTGCAGTAGACTGGAAACTAAAATTTTGTAAAGCAAATTTGATTTGTCCTTCGTTTCAATCCGAAAAAATTACAACAGAATTGGGACTGTAAAAACAAGCAAGCCAAAATAGATAATAACCAATGCTATATAAAGTAAACAATTTGGAGGACTTCTGATGGCAATATCGTCAATACAACATGTTCAAAGATCGTCTGATTATTATTAGAACCAGCATTTTTCCATTCCGTAATAAACTTTAAAATATTCGGGGTTAATAAAGGAGAATTGTTGTCAAAATATGTACGTAGACGTAGGTACCTTAAAAGTCCAGGTGCGCATTCATACATACTACTGATGGAATAATTATTCCGACTAGTGTTGTCACTGTATATATTTTCGCCCGAAATATTTCCATGGAAATGGAAATATAGGAAATGTCTAAAGGCTTAACGGAAATATTGAAAAAATTAACAATTAAAAAATGTATATTAAATAGATTCTAAATAAAGTTAAAAACGTCATACTGCTAGGTTAAAATTCAAAAAAAGAATAAGAATATCATGTATTATTAAAAGTCACGAGATCGGGGAATCACTATGTGCTTCAATCCGTCACCCGGGAATCATACAAATCTGGAGTCGTTTTCGTTTTATTGATTTTCCCTTTACATTTACAATTATTGGTCGTAATCGTGCGTTGACATTGGTGTATGTGCATGATGGCTTTTATTTTAAAATGGGGAAAACAAAAGACGCTGTTTGGAGGAACTGATGCGTCGTTGCGTAACAATATTTACCAGTGCAAGTATAGTACTAAACGCTTTTTAAAAACGCATCTAGGGTGAAAGCACATTTAATCAAAATTTGTAAAAACTGTTCAAAATAAATTAAAAATTATTTGTGCAAAATGATGACGAAAAAGGTATAACAATATTGAATAAAATTGCCAGTATTTCAAATGCAACTTTTGCATCAGGATACTCAGTATCTACAATGTCGTAGTGTCGTTACATTCGATGCCAAAACCATCAACCTCAACCATCAAAAGTTCTAGTAATGACATCTAAATTCAAAAAGATGATCCAGGACAATCTTTGGACAATTTAAAAAAGATGAAAAATCTGTGTTAATAATTGACAAAACAAGAACATTTGTCATTAACCCTATGCAATATGCTGTAAAATTACTTAATCCAAGATCATAAGGGGCTAAGGCTTGACGATAAAAGTCATAGAATAAACACGGGGAACACTTTTACCAGTTACAGAACAGCTGAACTACTCTACGTGTCTCACAACGAAAATCTATTAAAAAGTGGCAACAAATCAATTTTAATTTATGTCAATACAATAATACAGAAGATCGCGATAAAAATAAAGAGATTCTTGAAGATATGAAAGAAGTTAGCTGGCATGAAAGAATTATTGATGATGATGATGATGATAATAAAATAAATTATGAAAATTAAATGAAAAATCCGTACAAATATTTTAGAGACCATGTCTACTATTGATAATGATGAGAACGAGAAATATATGCCTCTTGCTGATCTTGCTCGGTTTGCGTGTGATTCTTGATTCTCGAATCTTTTTTTGCTCCTATTCATTAACTTGAGCCATGCTTTAGGTCTTCCTTTTATGTTTTTGTATTCATTTATTGTATGTACAGGGTGTCCGGTTATAAATGTAACCCCCCTTTAACTTTTTTATTTTCCCTCGTATAAAAAATGTTAAATACAAAAGTTGTAAGGATTGTCATACAGTTTTTTGCGGTGTTACTAGAAAAACAATTGAACATCGAATTTCTACTGTACAGGTTAAATTAATGTTTTTTTTTTAATGGGACACCCTGTATATTCTTCTGTATATCGATAGAGCTCTTTAAGGCGAGTTCAGTAATATAAGGTTTGTTGGGTCTAGCTATAATAGTTACCACGTAAATTTCAAGAATGTCGGGTATCTGATTATTACTGAACCACACTCCTAAATTATTTTTTGGTGAGCTTGAAAAAAATTCTTCCTTCAGAAGCTTTTCTGATGTTCAATTGTTTTTCTAGTAACACCGCAGAAAAGTTTCTGAAGGAACCTACAACTTTTGTATACAACATTTTTTTCTAGCTCACCAAACCAAGAATTTAGGAGAGGGGTTCAGTAATAATCAGATACCCGACATTCTTGCAATTTACGTGGTAACTATTATAGCTAGACCCAACAAACCTTATATTACTGAAAGAGCTCTACCGATATCCGGCAGAATATACAGGGTGTCCCATTTAAAAAAAAAAACATTAATTTAATTTGCACAGTAGGATTTCGATGTTCAATTGTTTTTCTAGTTACCCCGCAGAAAACGATATGAAGATCCTTACAACTTTTGTACTTAACATTTTTTTGTACGAGGGTAAATAAAAAAGTTAAAGGGGGGTTACATTTATAACCGGACACCCTGTACAGGGTGTCCCAACGATAGAGTAAAGTAAGTTTTTGCTTAACTGATACTATTTGTGTCAAAATCGTATCCGCTATTGGGTAAGGTAGCAAAATGCGCATATTTTAAAAATATTGGAAAACATACAGGATGCGTCACAAAAGTAGGGCAATAAAAAGTAAGATTTTTTCAAATGGAACACCCTGTATTTGATTTTATTTTTGAGTTCTATGTATTAATACAAACGTTTTTTGTTATATGAAACATGAGCTGAAATTTGATAGTTTTTGAAATATTCGGATTTAACGATGAAAATTAGCATTTTCATGGTGTTGATAAATGAACTATTACTCAAACAAGTTGCTTAGTGCATTTTATTTATAAGCAAAATTCCAATATATGTTTTTCCATCAAAGTTCCTATAGTATCACGTAGTATGATTATAAATTTTTGATGTTCTCTATTAAATAAATTTTTTAATTGCTTAAAAGTTGGGAATATTTTATCTTTGCAGTAATCAACTTGTTTGAGTAATTGTTCGTGGCCATATTCACGTGAGTAAAAAATTTTACTATTTTTTATTTTTAATACGCTCCAATACGCTCTACTTAATACAAAAAACAAAATAAAATATTTTTATAGAATACACAAATTTTAAAAGTACCTACCTTAAATTATTTTAAATTACGCCAAAGCAAAATATATAATTAAAAAAATAATAATAAAAATAAAAAAAAAATTAAAAAATAAAAACACATAGTCATATTAATAACGCCAATACCATCTGAAAATCGATAAGAAAAATTGAAGTTCGTATTTAAAAAAAGAAAGTTGATGATGATCCCTTGAAGACAAAACGTCGGATTTTAAACTGGATACCATCATTAGATAGAGCGGAAAAAGTGGCAATGCAAAAGTGCAATTCAATTTGAAATCCGTTTTTAAATAAGCCCAGGAAAAAAATTAAAGGAATTTTCAAAATTTCGGGTTTTTTCCGGATATCTCCGGAAATACTCGCAATTTTAAAACTTTCTAAACGGCATATTGCTAGGCACCTAAATGCGCAATTTTGCCTTAATTTGACCGACACTGTCTCTCTTACGGTTTTCGAGTTCCCCATACATAGACACGAATTCGAGCCACCCTGTACAGGGTGGGCAAATAAGCGACTGTATGTCAGAAACTACTAATCATAGAGACTTGCGGTAAAAAATTATATAACTAAAGTGACCAAAAGAAAACACTGGAAATAATTTTCAAGTTCATGCTTCTACCGCTAGGAAGCGCAATAGCTATGGTCGGGTAGAAAAATGCATTTTACTCAAAAATGTTTTATTATAAGTTGATAAAAGAATACCACCACTGTAATCCTCGTGAAAAACTATATCTTTTTTGTTCATCACTTTTGATTGTAGGACATGAAATAAGGGTGGGGGGGAAGGAAGAAGTCTGACTGATTGAAATGCTTATAACTTTAGTTTGACCCAACATATTTGAGCAAACTAGATCTCGTTTGAGAGAGAAAACCTTGCTTATTAAGAGCAAAATATACCCATGACAAATTGATATTTGCTGTTTCCGCTAGGGGGCGCCAATTCAAAAGTTCATGGTTTTTTTAATTTTTCTCCGAAATTTCAAATATAATGATACCATTATTTTAACAGAAACAGAAAGCATATCAAATTTGCAGGAAAAATCCTCTAAACCGCATATCGATAACTTCACGCGTTCAGGAGTTATTGCCAGAAGAGCATTTTTTAACAATGCACGCATTGAAAAAACGAATAAGTTTCGAACTTCTGTGGTCAAGCATGCCATGGCTATTATAAAAATATATTATCAAAAATAATTATTAAACAATCATTCAAAGGACCGAATTCGAATAAAACATTTCAATTTAATGTCTCATGTGTTCAAACTGCCTCCCATCATGTTGCACACATTGTTTCAATCGTTGTTGGGTGGAGAAAATTGCTGCTTCGATTTCAGCCGCTAGTAGTTGAAGAAGAAGGATATGGTAATTAATGTAGTGGATTTACCTGTAGTCTTTTAAAATATTACGAACAGTAGTTCATGCTATACCCAAGTTTGAAAATAATGCTGTGGTTCCTATCTGCCTATTATACTCTATGTATGCCAGGACATTAATTATATTGTCTTCAGTTCTTCCATTGCCACGACTACAGAATTTAGGACGAAGAAAACTGCCAGTATCGCGTAATCGCTGTGCCAAGAGTGGAAAAAATTTGACGTTTATTTCAAAGAAGTTTGTTTTTTGTTTCTACGGCATATTAAATGTGAAAAAGTATAAAAACATACGTGCGAATTACTGAGTCCGAAATTCGTCAGAAAAAGGACAAAATTTTGATTTTATTCTGCTCATATTTCCAAATTTTTGGCTGATATTTTAATTTAGGAGAAAGATCACGTTAACTATTATACTAAAACTGGGTACCTGAGATAAGCTTCGTTCAATTGTTGCACCAAATTTCTTAAAATATTGGAGCAGTCCTAAGTCACAATTTACACTTATTTCCGAGTTTATTTCCTATTATGTTATTATTATAGTATCATTAATGTTATTTTCATGATTGTTTTGATTTTTGTTAACAAAACATTTTTTACTTTAGTCATTACATGCTTGACCATAAGAATTCGAAAAATAATTTGTTTTTCAATGCATGCATTGTTAAAAAATGCTCTTCTGGCAATAACTCCTGAACGCGTGAAGTTATCGATATGCAGTTTAGAGGTTTTTTCCTGCAAATTTGATCTACTTTCTGTTTCTGTTAAAATAATAGAATCATTATATTTGAAATTTCGGAGAAAAATTTAAAAATCGTGAACTTTTGAATTGGCGTCCCAACAGCAAATACCAATTTGTCATGGGTATATTTTGTTTTTAATAAGCAAGGTTTCCTCTCTCAAATATGTTGAGTCAAACTAAAGTTATAGGCATTTCCATCAGTCAGACTTCTCCCTTCTTCCCCCGCCCTTATTTCATGCCATACAATCAAAAGTGATAAACAAAAAAGATGCAGAATTTCACGAGGAATACAGTGGTGGTATTTTTTATCAACTTATAATAAAACATTTTTGAGTAAAATGCATTTTTCTACCCGACCATAGCTATTGCGCCCCCTAGCGGTAGAGATATGAACTTGAAGATTATTTCCAGTGTTTTCTTTTGGTCACTTTAGTCATATATTTTTTTACCGCAAGTCTCTACGATTAGTAGTTTCTGAGATACAGCAGCTTACCTCGCTTATTTGCCCACCCTGTACTTAATTTTTCATAATAATTTATTTCACAGTTTTTTAGTTTCTTTGTATTGCATAAATATTTCCAAATTTGTCTGAAATACTTCCGGAAATATTCCCAATGAATTTATTTTCCGAAGAATTTCACAATCCTAGTTCGGTTCTGAAATTGCGCATACGTCATTCATGCCTTGTTAAATTTATCGAGTGAGTGTTCCGACCGATTTATCTATCTCTATAGGATTGCCAATACTACAATTTTTTGCATAAATCCTTAAAAACATAGAAAGATGTCAAATTGATATACAATTTTGACAGTCTTTCAAATTATTGAATAAAACTGACCTTAAAGACTGAAATAGTCGCATGGGTATAAATAAACACAATATTTAATAACGTCCTAGGCACATAATTATTTTTATACTGAAATATCTTTTAAACACTGTGGAATAACAAATATGACCAACAACTTGGAAAACAACGGATTAATTTTGACTTTTTAATTAGGGCTACTCAGAGTATCCGCAAAAAAAAATCAGCAGATTAAATGGACTGTGACCCGAAAAATATCACTCTGTCTATTACTTCCAAAAGCTAATGATGTTTGACTGATATTACTAACAGTTGGCTCTATACTAAATCTGAGCTTAACTCTACAAAAATTTACAGAGTGGCCCGTTTATTATGGGATGGCACCTTATCCCCGAATCTACGGGGTGTACCAAAAAAATTGAATACAAAAGATGTTTGGTTTTACTTAAACTTTTAAAATAATATTATATTTTTATATATACAGGGTGTTCGTATTTTCGTGGAGAAGTATCAGTTTCCTTATTTTAAATAGAAATACCCTGTATTATTAAGACATTTTGCATTCCTCGGAAAATTTTAGATATATTTTATATGTAATATCCTATACCTAAGTCTAACCGTTTATGACATATTTTGAATTTTATGTCAAAAATGACGTTTGCATGTCTAAATGTAACTATGAATTTCTGCTATTAAAATCCTTTATTATTTAATTGGAGTTAGTTCCCTTGTAGAAGGACACCTGTTTTAGTGATCTGTGTTGACATTTTTATAATAAATAAATACAGGGTGATCAAAAACTAACATTAAAAATTGAAATGAAAAAATCGTTGTCATTTTTTTCAAATGGAAACCCCCTGTTTTTATAATTTTATCTTATTTAGCATTAAAAATAAGGGAGACTTTTTATTAGGTTGTCTATTCGTAAAACTTACAGTTTTTGAAATATTGGCAAATTAACATTTTTCTGTTGTAAAAATGCTATACGGCTTTTAAGTTTTGTTATTAGTTGGCCATGACGGCGAGGCGTGGCGAAAAAAAAAACAATCGAGCACTACAGAAGTGACACTATTTCTTGTCGTCTGACAATACACCTACTTAGTATCCCATGCAGCTAGGACGATTGAGTTATTAACCTTTTGTCGGGCGTAGCTGTTCTAGCAGATACAACAGTCTTTCTTTTGCATCGTGTATGGTAACCTATAGTGCTAAAATCCTCACCGCATAGGTAGCCGCCTATTTTTAGACCAGCTATCGATATGTCCGTGGCAATTTGTGTTAGAATGTTTGATGTGCACGTGGCAAACATTTTGATCTCTTGGATACACTGCACCTGATTAGGTGAAAATTTACAAAATATAAATATCGCATTTTAGCATAGAGAAGAACACTACCATTGGCCAGCCTTTTACATTTCTAGACACAATATAGGAGGCTACCTATGATGTGGGGATTTTAACACTATAGGTTATCATACACGATGCAAAAGAAAGACTATTGTTTCTACTAGAACAGCTGCGCCCGACGAAAGCTCCATAACGTAATCGTCCCGATTGGGATAATAAGTAGGTGTATTGTCAGACGACAATAAATAGTGTCATTTCTGTAGTGCTCGATTGTTTTTTGTTTCGCCACGCCTTGCCCTTATAGCCAACTAATAACAAAACTTAAAAGCCGTATAGCATTTTAACAATAGAAAAATGTTAAATTGCCAATATTTCAAAACTAGAAGTTTTTCGAATAGACAACATTATAAAAAGTCGCCCTTATTTTTAATGCTAAATAAGACCAAATTATAAAAATAGGGGAGTTTCCATTTAAAAAAAAATACCTTTAACGATTTTTTCATTTAAATTTTTAATGTTGGTTTTTGATCACCCTGTATTTATTTATTATAAAAATGCCCACACAAATTACTAAAGTAGATCCCTTTCTACAAGGAAACCAACTGCAATTAAATAATAAAAGCTTTCAATAAGAGAAATTGATAGTTATATTTAAACCTGCAAACGTAATTTTTGACATAAAATTCAAAATATGTCAAAAACGGTTAGACTTAGGTATAGGATAGGATATTAAATATAAAATATATCTAGAATTTTCTGAGGAATTCATAATGTCTCAATATACAGGGTATTCTATTTAAAATAAGGAAGTTGATGCTTGTCCACGAAAATACGAACACCCTGTATATATAAAAATAGAATATTTTAAAAATTTCACCCCATATCATATCATGTATAAACCTTTTAAAAATCAAGAAATCAACCTCTTAAATATTAAAGAATAATTTTGGGACATCCTGTACATCATAAAACACTGTTTAATGAATGTCCTAGTAGCCATGAACATGAAACTGGATTTAAAAATAATGTATAATCGGAAAACCGAACAGCTGCATAATATTTCAAAAAAAAAATGTATATAAACTACTCCACATATGATCCGTACCGACCATAAAAAGGTCCTAATTTGGAACATATTTAAAATCCGAATTGGATATGGCTTTCAGTGAAAGCCTGTTCCTTCACTTAATTCCAGACTTAAAAGAAATCATAATTATCAAACTATCAGTAATAAAAGGAGCTAAAAAGAGCATCTGCATAATAACCAGTTTATCACGAAGTTATAACTGGTCTTGTGAGTGGATTTTCATGACTGATACATGTTCTATTACATTTCCTCCTACTATACAGGGTTAGTAAAAAGAACCGGAACGTTAACGCTATATTTACAAAATTCGGTACCTGGCGGTTTCCGGGCGTGCGGAATTGAACCATGATATTGGCACTGTTGCCAGATTTTCCAGTTTTGTGCTACATGGAGTCATTTTGTTATCTTAAATGGAACGCCCCACTTATTTGTATTGCAATTAATTGGGCGTATCAAATTTAGTAAGGCCCCAAATTTTCAAAATTTTATCTCTTCTAATTGCTGAGATGTGACAACAACGAATTTTTAGTAAAAAACGCTTAAATATCTTCAAAATCGCTCAAGCTGCATTTACGAAATTCGGTACCTGGGGGTTTCCAGGCATGCGGAATTGAACCATGATATGGGCACTGTTGCCAGATTTCCCAGTTTTGCGCTACACGGAGTCATTTTGTTATCTTAAATAGAACGCCCCATTTGTTTTTATTGTAATAAATTGGACGTATCAAATTTAGTAAAACACCAAATTTTCAAAATTGTATCTCTTTTAATTGCTGAGATGTGACAACAACGCACTTTTAGTAAAAAGTACGGGAACGCTTAAATATCTTCAAAATCGCTGAAGTTGCATTTACAAAATTCGGTACCGGAAGGTTTCCGGGCATATGGAATTGTGCCATGATATTGACACATTTTGCCAGATTTCCCAGTTTTGCGGTACACGTAGTCATTTTGTTATCTTAAATGGAACGCACCTTTTGTTTTATTGCAACAAATTGGGTGCGCCCAATTTAGTAAGATTTCAAACTTTCAAAATTTTATCCATTATGTGCTGAGATATGACAACATCACAATTTTGACTACGTGTACCGCAAAACTGGGAAATCTGGCAACAGTGTCAACTTCATGGTTCAATTCAGCATGCCCGGAAACCCCCAGGTATCGAATTTTGTAAATGCAGCTTAAGCGATTTTGAAGATATTTAAGCGTTCCCGTACTTTTTACTAAAAATGCGTTGTTGTTACATCTCAGCAATTAGAATAGATAAAATTTTGAAAATTTGGGTTCTTACTAAATTTGATACGCCCAATTTATTGCAATAAAAATAAGTGGGGCATTCCATTTAAGATATCCAAATGACTCCGTGTAGCACAAAACTGGTAAAACTGGCAACAATGCCGATATCATGGTTCAATTCCGCCTGCCCGGAAACCCCCAGGTACCGAACTTTGTAAATGTAGCTTTAACGATTTTGAAGATATTTAAGCGTTCCGGTTCTTTTTACTAACCCTGTATGTAAAGCGATTGGTCGCGGTGGTATTGTAACTGAACCTTGGGTTTGTTTGATTAATTTACGTTCGTAACAATCGTAACATACGGCAATCCCCGTCTTGTTAGCACTACTTGACTATTGTTAGATCGACCTTCAAAATGCATTTGTTAACTAACTTTAAAAAAAGAAACAAACATGACCTTAAATAAAAAAGCGTTTTGTCACCGAGAGGAATCGAACCCCGGCCGCCCGCACCGCAAGTAAAGTGCATGATCACTGCACTACCAGAGCTGTTGAAAACAATTGAATGGTACAGGGGAAAACGATCTAAGTCACATTTCTTATGGGAAACTTTTTTATTATTGATTTCACAGAAAATTTTATTCTTGATAAAAGTTGGTGCTTGGAAAAAAATTAATTTTGACAATGCTAAATTAAGGATAAGCTACTAGGGTGCTTAAAAAATACAAAAATTATGGTTAAAAAACAAAAACTTTGGAATATCGGAAAACCTTCTACAGAAAAAATAAAGCTCCTAATAAGATAAAAATAAAAGTCAAATACCATTTTTTCCAAAAGCGCATCGTTGCTGAAAAAAATAAGGACAAAATTAAGAAAAAGAGGGTTTTTTT
>MU188599.1:0-27250 GCA_016904865.1 Pissodes strobi
ATACATTTACTCCGAACTTTGTTTACGGATTTCTGGGATCAAGCTCGTAATTCTTGAAGAAAATATATGCACGGAATTTTTTCGATGATAGCGAAATTTCTTGAATAAGTTTGGAATTTAATAAATTAACTGGGAATTTCCGTACATAAATATTAAACATCTGGGAACACACTAATAATTTCGTAAATAACCTGCAGGTTTTAAATACGAAATTCGATCAACAAATTCCGTGAATACGGTCATTCCGAGCTTTGTTTACGGATTTCCGCGATCAAAGTTGGAATTCATCAAGGACACTGGAAATTTTTACTCGGAATTTCTTCAATATGTTCGGAATTTTTGTAATTGAGGCCCTTATTTTAAATACATAATCCCATAAACAAGCTCGGAATTTCTTGAATCGAACTTTGTTTACGGAATTTTGCTAGCTAAGCATTCCATAAGTAAGCTTCAGTTTTTAAATATGAATATCCATGAGGAAGTTCCGTGAATATAGCATTCACTTAGAATTTTGTTTACGCGTGCAAACTGGAAATGTTGATACTGTTTGTGAAATTCCTTGAATACCTTATCTAGGGATTCCGTAAAAATATGTTGCAAGTTTTGAAATACGAATTCCCAAAAGGTTGCAGATTTTTAAATAAAATTACTCCAAATCTAGTTTACGGAATTCTGCGAACAAACCTTCCAACAAACGAAGAATTCTTTAAAAAAGATTCAGATTTTAAATACAAAATAACTTGAAATTCCGTGCAGGATATTTCGTGAATGATTTTTTTCCATGAATGAATTTCTACGATTAAACTCGAAATTTTTAAAGTAGGTATTGCACTGTCTGCCCGGACAAAATATAGAGTTTTTTCTACGGTTTGATACTTTTGGAATCTTCTGGGTTGGGTTAGGTAGCGTAATATTGGGCTTATTTCTATAACCTGAATTAGTTTGAAATTGAAACTCTGTATAAGACGCGTAGCTAGTTTATTCTCTATTTTTTCTTTGTAATAAAGTTGCTAATGACTAGTAGTGTCTAAGACTACGTAATCAAGCCATATATGCCCATCTTTCGTCGTGTCTATCACATGTTCAACATGGAAACAACTTCCAGCTCTCGATTAGACTGTCGTTTTTCATTCCATAAACAGCCAGCAAGCGGATTTAGAGTCTCGCCGAATGTATTTACATCAGAGAACGGCTACAAATAGGTTAATAAGCAACGGCGGCCGTAGCCTAGCGTAGTCACGGAACGCTGTTTAGCCTCTTCAAAGTAATTGTTCGTTGACCTGTTTATATAGATTACTCTAATAAGCTCGCAAAGAAACTGTTCAGCCAATGGTATGACGACTTTATTGAGGTATCTACGTAGGATCCATCACTTGTATCGATAGCTAAAATGGGTGTGTTAACAGACAGTTGAACTGCGTTAAGTAGCCGACTGTTCATAGGCCCGGATAGGTCGTTGCTTATTGGATTGGAATATACAAAGTCATTTATACAGGTTTGCAAAGTGTGAAGCAATTCATTTAAATTATCGAATACCTGGGGCCGATACCGATACCTGACAGTTTTTCCCAATAAAAAAATAATGGCAACGTATTAAGGTATATTATTATCGTTTTGAGAGACCTTAGTATAGGAATCACCCGAAATTGGAACATTTCTGCCAAAAGTTAAGAACGCCGGAGAGTAAAGTAACCCGTGATTTCATGCTTTGCTGTTCTTATTTCTTGACTAACTTTATGAATAATCGAATCCCAATCCTTGTGATTGTCATGACTGTAGGATCTAATTCAGCGCGTGATGTCTCGGTTAACCGTGTGATTGGCTTGAGGGTGACTGATACCTTAAATTATAAAAAAAAATTTTGAACATTATAATTTTTTAACAGATTTTGAAATTCATTACTAATGATTAAAAAAAATTTGAGGAACCCCATAAACTAAAAATACATGATTTTCTAAGAATTTCGTTATGTTCTTAGCAGTTGCATTAGCCATAAGATGAATTTATGTTGGTTAACCAACATAAATTTCATAAACCAATCTACAACTACCAGGACATACTGGTTGGTTACCCTGTTTGGACCTGACATATGGACCCAAAAGATCAGCGGAAAGCATCTGGAATGGGAAATTTATCTCCCTACAATTTTCCTTAAGGCCCGGCTAGCTCAGTCGATAGAGCATGAGACTAATTATGGCGGAATCTCGTTTCTTGCAGGAAATGAAAGATATTCTTAAAAACAAATTTACAGTAATTTATTAAAAGAAACAACCTGGTTGGACACGAGTCTCTTCACCTGTCACCCAATATGCCTGATTGTTAAATTAGGCCTTTAAAGGTGAGGAAAATACCAGAGGACTTATATAGGCTAAATTCCTTAACCAAACATTCACCTTCAGAAATCTAAAAATGTGCATTAAAATATAAATATAAAAATATGTAATTTTGATACCGCTGAAGAAAGATGTGGGATGGTGCCAATCATGATTTTAAAGTGGATGCGGATAATGCTTCATTGGTGGGAAGGGTGGTCCGCAAAATACCTCAATTTTCTTCCCTCGCGTTTTTGCTTCGGAGAAAATATAGACATTGTAAGTTTACACCCTGTAGAGACCCATTAGCGTTATTATCGCATCAAGAAAAAAAAACTGAAAAACCCACACAAACTAAATATCGACCGCCGATTTTTTGTTTGCTAAATAGTGACATTTCGTGCGTGCATACGTCCATCTGATTGTGACCATTAATTTTCACGTGACACGCAATAACTCATATCAATATATCACCACATATGAACACATATACGGCTATCCGACCGAAATGCACTAAATGCAAGCGACTCGAGGTTAAAAGTCCTTTTACCGAAACGAGAGCGTATATTATTGCGGTCTAGAATCGATACGACCGACAGTTAGGCATTCGGTTTTAAGGGATGGAATTCGATAAATGACGCCTTTTCGATGAGAAACTAAAACTAGCAATAGTGTTTATGTATTTGTGATCGTAAATCGTTATTTATTATGCAAGTTTGGCATTGACGGGGGCCAAAATTAAATGCACTTTAGGGACCATATAAAATGAGCTTTATTATATTTCAGTGTTCCCAACATTAAAATTTTGCACCTCGTTCATAGTTTTCTATATTTTTGATGTTAGGCGGCGGTATCAGGACCTCTTCAGGTAAAGTCAGAAAAAATACAGCACATTTTTCAAAATTCTGAAAAAGAAAGAGAAAATTTGTTACTGTAAAAAGCATATTAATAGGCTATTAAGTCCGCAACTCTGACCCATAAAGCTAATTGAAAAAAATCCTACTATTTTGAAATACCTATAAAAACGAAATCCCATTTTGCGAAATTTAAAATTTACTGTTTGATTTACTCCTGTATCATGGAAAAATGAATGCGTCGTACAAAGTGGCTCAATCGTAATGGAATGAGCTGAAATTTTATCAAAATCGGTGGGGTAAAACCGGCGGAAAAAAAATAAAATGCAAAAAGTCGGTTTTGCACCAATGAATCTAAAAATTACTGAAAAATATAAATTGTGTCTCACTATCACACTTGAACTTTTTTTAAATTTTATTTTTTTTCGCCGGTTTTACCGCACCGATTTTGATAAAATTTTAGAGTGATGTAGGACACCCAAATATGCCAAAAAAATATGGGGCGTAATTGGAAAAATATGTCATTATGACGGCACACTTTTTTTTTGGACATCCCGTATAATCAAAAATATTTTCCTAAAATGCACTCTAAAATACAGATACAGCATGGAAAATATTAAAAATCTAACTTAATTAATAACTGAGCCACAGAAGACGGGAGGTGAGGTGCAGGACCCTGTATATGTGGCCACTTGACATTAACAACTCTTTATATAAAAAAAATAGTGTGCTTGTGGACTACACACCAGAAGCGAAACTTCATCCGCACAAAATATAATATTTGCATTTTATGTAAATTCGCTAGATCATATTTACTAAAAAATCTCGCGTTATTCGCTTAAAAAAATTTTAATCAAGTTAAATTATGCAGACATTAGCTCTTTATACAAAAGAGACCAATATTCGCTGACACGAATGGTAGAACATACCATACATTTTTATTTTATAATTTTATACAAATTCACTAACACGAATTGTAGAACATACTACACTGAAAAAAAAATTTATTTGATCCAAATAAAAATGGAGTTTATTCAAGCAAATATTTGTTTGCTAATGGCCAAACAAATATTTGTTTGAATAAAAAATAATATTTATTTTATTTATTTTTAAGATTTTCTTTGTTCGAAATAAATATTTATTGCGAACAAACAATATGATTTTATAATCGTTGTTCACATCAAACAAAAATAACTTTAAAACAAATAAACTTATTTTGATTCAAACACCAGAAATTATTTCGTACAAATACCCAAAACATTGGTTTAAATACCCGGCGTAATTAAATTAAAACACAAAGCTTTTGGAACAAATATATCACATATTTGTTCTAAAACCTTTGTGCTTTGATTGAAATCTGAGGTATATTTGTTCCAAAAACTTTGTGTTTTAATTTAAATAGGTCGGTTATTTAAACCAAAGTTTTGGGCATTTGCACGAAATAATTATTCTTATTTGAATCAAATAATTTTTGTTTGCTCAAGCCTATTCAATGTTTACTGTTTGTGTTAATGATGACTTAAATAAAAAAATAAATTTGACTGTTGCAAATATGTGTTCATCTTTCTAAAAGGACTATTTATTGACATTCAGTTAGGTGAGTGATTAGAAGTCTGTTTCATTAGCAAATAAAAAAGCTATAACCACTATATAGCTTAGAAAACAATTAAAAACACTGTTATTATTCTTAAGACGTATTTAGGTTTCATGTTTTAGCTGAAATAAACTGTATGTCTTAGTTTTCTTTTAATTGCTAAAGAATCCAAAATCCGAACCCTATCTAACCCACCGATTTGTAAATGGTATGTCAGAACACTTAACTTTTAATTACCAAATTCATGACAGGAGCAGTTGTCCACAGTAAATAAAATAAAAATTTAAAAGGGATATCCAAGAAACATTTTAATTCAAAGGTATTAAAAGCAAAGACCGAAACGGGTATTCCCAAAATATACATAAAAAATATTATCAGATTATTTTGTCTCTGCTTATCACTAGTTTTGAAAGTTAAATAATTTTTATAATAAAAAAAAAACTATTATTACAAGCTAAAAACATTTTTTTTCTAAATACTAGATAGGAACATAAACATATTATGGGATAAGTTGTACTACTTATTAATTTTAACGGCAACTCACTAGTTTTTATAAAAAAAAAATACTAAAATTCTAGAGTCCATAAAAATTTTATCATATAAAAATAGTGAAAGGCAGTAATATTTTCCTTAATTAAACTAATAGGACATACAACTACCTCTCCAGATCCAGTATAATGAGCATTGAACGGAAATGGCACAAGATTTTCACCGATTCTATTGTTAGTAACGACATTAAATCGATTTCCATCAGGCTACGTAAAACTTCGATGCCATCAATAGTTTGATCTAAAAATAAAACAATCACTATAACAAAAAATAATAGAAACAAAACAATTATTGTGACTGTTGTTCGTGATGCTATTTGAATAGACTCCTACATTGTTTAAAAGTATATCTTATCCATTTAACTAAAATAATTATTTTTTTTAAATACTATTAGATTTAATCGAAATAAAAAACAATTAGCTTCAAAACTGTATTTCCATGGATCAACCATTTATTTATTTAGATTGAATAAATAGGGCTTTGAAATACCTATCAATTCATATTATATTATGTAGGTACAAGAACGAAAAGGACGCCATTGAACTTGTACAACGTAAAAAGCAAAAATCCTAATCAAGATCGTATGCCAAACTGCCTAAGCGTACTGTTATACACTATTCTAGGCGTATATCGCGTGAATTAATTTGCATTTCTAGGTAGTAACAGCCGAAAACAATTTTTAATTACTAGTGAAACTCACGCCATTTTGATTATGAGAGAACGCCTCTTATTTACAAACGATTAATTATGTACCTAGCTAAGTAATATAATAAAAACATAACTTACCTTGAAATGAGGGCACAAATGACCTAAGGTCCAGTTAATTAATTTATTTTCCATCACAAATCCAAAAAAAAAAATAGCGACCTTGGGCGGATACAATCTATAAAATCTCCCTATAGGACGGCAGCAGAAATGAAACTGAACTGAGGGCACGAGGAGCGTAGAGCATCGACGCGGCCAGCGCAACTGCTACGAGTTGAACGAGACTCGGGTGAAGTAATAATATGTGGTCCAATATTCACAATCTTTAATTTAAAGAAACCCTTATTTGTTTTAAATAACGGAGAGGTTTCGTATCTGTAAAGCTTTAAAGCGAATAAATATGTGTTTAATATGGAAAAATGTCTTGCTATCACAAGGCAAAGAAATAACCAAGAAAAATCAAACATGCCCAATTATTTAAATTAAAGAAATTTTGTTTAATCTAAGGAATTTTTATTTAAAGCAAATAAATAAAAAGCAAAGAAATATTTATTAAGGTTTTTCTTTCACATTTTTATCAGTGTATACCTACATGAAACTCCGGTTCGTTCGACGATCGATTCTTGTCAGAAGAACTGCTTTGGTGAATAGGCCGGTATTAAAGTTCGTCCCGCCAACGCCGGCGCCAATTTCCCTCTTTATTTTCGTTACCGTTGGCCGTATCACACATTTTGTAACGTTTGTAACACGTTCACCAGCTTGCTCTCCAAGTGCTAAAACAGTTTCACTTCAAAAAAGTGTTTCGCAAGAAATTTCAAATCACACTTTGTAGTATTGTGATTGCGGTTACACTCGATTAAGTTCTTTAGATAATTTCTTTTGAAGATCCATACATTATCAGTAAACCTACTGAAAAATTAATAGAACTGATAACACTAACCGACTGGCCCAAGGAACAGCATAGAAGCCCTAAGTTCCTTCATTTATTATTTTCTAATTCAAGGCCATCTCAGCAGCAGGCAAGTTTTCGATTCGAACCAATGGCGTCAGCCTGCACGATTTGGAACTTTCCAACAAGGAACCGCGACGTCATTCATCCGAAAATTTATTATGGCCAACGTTCATATGTTTTACATTCTCGAATCTTGTGATTGGCCGGGGCCCATTTCGAACCAGTTTAGAATAGATGAATAGTTGGCCTCGAACTGGCTCCGTGATAAGTCTTTATTTATTATACGAGGGGCAGACTGAAATTTTTTGATAGTATTAGGTAGGTAGGTATTTCATATTCAATTATTTAGCTGATGGGTAGTAATATACCTATGTATGTAAATACATTATCTGGACTCTATAGATAAATTAGATTACGATGATCACTGCTTATTATCAGAATGTGCGAAAATATTGTACCCATTTGATCCGATGATCCAAGTGATAACTCTGATGTGAGCTATTTTTGTATAGGATTATTGATTATAAATGTTCCCAGTGAAAACTTCATTAGCACAGGTGTGATTTGAGACTCGATGAAACGAAAAGAGTAAAAAGAGATCCATAGGATGTAGCCTGCGAGGAAATGAGTTAGAACACAGTTATTCAGTTGTTACATGATTGTTAAGAGCAAAAAGTAAAAAATAGTTTTCGTCCTGTCACTGAAGTTAAGTGACGTCGGGCGTGGTTAGTACTTGGATGGGTGACCACTTGGTTTAATTTAGAGAAATCGATGTTAAAGGGAAACATGCAGAAAATCGTAAAACATTCATACTTCGGAATTTTGGCGAGTTTAACTAGATGCATTATGGGAAATTTTAAGGATTAGATATACCAACAGCCTCTAGACAAGAAGGCCCTGATACTAAGAAAAGCAGTGGTTAACATGGCCACCCCCGTTGGGACCGAAACTAGATGCTGTAAAGGATATTTTTCAACATAAAATATGCTGTGAAATTTGGGCATTTGCAGTGAAAAATTTATACAAAGCAGGTAATTTAATGTGCTAATTGTGTTCGCGAAAATAGACTCTTAACCCTGCTACAATGTACAAGACACTTTCTAAGTATTCTACATTATGTGTGAAGGAGGCCTCATGACATTTATGTCACTGCGACCTGTAAGATCTATTGCAACCCTCCTTGTGTTTAGAGTGTTGTATCCAACCGTGTCATCTTGATCAGACTCCAAAGTCTCGACAGTACCTCCATGGTGTAGCTTTACGCTACTGGATTGGTTGTCCCCGCAGTTTCGAAGCGCAACCTGGAAAGTCCTTCACAGTGACAGAGAATGTGTTTTGCCTACTGACTCCTCCCCTTCCTGGCAGAACCTACATAGGGTTTTATCCGCCAGACCTATCAGACTCATATGTCTCTTTAGTCGACAGTGTCCTGTTAGTAGTCTTATTGACTTCCGATTATAACTTAACAAGTCTAGTAGAAGTTTTGGTCCATCATTAGTGTACATCTCCACTTTAATATTTGCCGCTCTTATGGCTTTCTCCAGAGCTATATTGAAGAACAGTAGTCATTGTTTCAGCCCGTTGTTTATATCAAATGAGCTTGAGACAGTGCTTCCAATTCTAACTCTACTTTTGGATCCATTTACACACATTGGATAAGTTTAATTAGCTTTTGAGGGATTGATAGTTCTGCCATTGCCTGCCAGAGTTCTACTCGCAAGGCACTGTCGTAGGCTTGTTTAAAGTCGATAAATATATGGTGCAGCCTTTGATTAAACTCCCAGCACTTTTCCAGAATTTGTCGAATAGTTAATATTTGGTCGACTGTAGGCCTGTTTTTTCTAAAGCCCACGACGCCTTCTACTAAAGGTGTTAGCCGCTGCAGGATAATTATCGATAGTATCTTGTATGACGTATTTATCAATGAGATGCCCCTGTAGTTGGTACACTTCATTTTATCCCCCTTCTTGTGTATGGGAATTATAATACTTTCTATTCAATTGTTCGGTATTTATTCCTTTTTCCAGATTGTGGTAATTAGCTGGTGTATATGCCGATGCAGCCCTTCACCTCCATATTTTATGCATTCCGTTGATATGTTGTCTTTCCCTGGTGCTTTGCCGTTTTTCATTCTCATTATGACATTTTGGACCTCCCCCAGGCTGGGGTCTTCTACAGGAAAATCTGCTGTGTGGTAAGCTTGTGCATTTTGGTCGTCGTCTACTTGAATATTGAGAAGTCCACTAAAGTAGTTAGGCCATTCCGTTATAATTTCTTGCTCATTTGTAATTAGGGTACCATAATCCTTCTTCAGGATGAGTCCAGATTTTGCTTCGTCCGCCTTCCTATAGAATTCCTTTAATTGATTGCCTCTGAAATTGGTTTCCAATTCTTCCAGTATTTGTTGTTCTCGTTTCCTTTTCTTTGTCCTTATTAGTATTCTGGCGTCCCTTTTTATTTCGCTGATATATCTTCTGTTTGTCTCATTGGGCTCTTGTATTGTTAGGATTCTGGCTTTTTCTCTCTGTTCTAATACCCTCCGACAGTCATCGTCGAACCAGTTCTTATGCTTCTTCTTTTGTACCCTGGAATTGATTGCCTTTGGCTCCACAAATGATTGAATTTTGTTTGAATTGTTATAGAGCCACTTCGGCCCCGGCTCAAGGATGTAAACTGCACAAGTGCAAGTTTAGTGACCCTAATGAAATGTGTACCTAGTTTCGTCGATTCGGTGTCTAATCGGACACCGTTTTCAAGAAGTGGCTCTATAACAATTCAAACAAAATTCAATCATTTGTGGAGCCAAAGGCAATCAATTCCAGGGTAAGAATGAATCCTCCACAACAATATAGAACATATTTATATCTTCTTTTGTGTTGGACCCAGTATTTCCTTGGCAGCATTAGATATTGATCGGTCTATTGTACCCCAGATCTCATTTACGTTCTCATCTTCATAGGTTTCTGGAAGGTTTTCCAATATTTGTTTTTGGAACTCCTTTTTGGTTCTTTCGTCCTTTAGTTTACCTACTTCCCACCTATTTGATCTTTCCGCTCTTTTATTTTTGTGGCTAGAGATTTGCATTCTCACCTTTGCTCTTACTAGGATGTGGACCGAGTCCGCATCTGCAACTCTCAAGCTCCGTACATCAAGGACGTTGCTTGCATGTCTCGCGTCTATTAAAATGTGGTCTATCTGATTCCTTGTGATACCATCATTTGATATCCAAGTCTGTTTGTGAATGTGTTTGTGTTCAAACATTGTAGACTTGACTAGCAGGGTATTGCTAGCCGCTAGTTGGATGAGCCTCATACCATTATCATTACTGGTGTTGTCTAGGCTGTGTATGCCTATGGTTGGTTTGTACATTCGCTCTCTTCCAATCTTTGCATTGGAGTCGCCCCAGAGTAGTATCATATCTTGTTTAGGTATTTGCATGATTGCTGTTTCTAGTTGGTCTGAGAATTCTTCTTTGATGTTACTATATTGGAAGATATACTGCTTTGCTATCGGAGTAGATAATGACTGTCTTGTTGCTCACCTTCCTTCTGATCATTTCCTCTGTACAGAGGATGACAGCTGTAATTTTCGCTTGAAATACTGTGGCGAGTGTGCCCATAGCTATCGAGATTTTGGTCTCTGCCCTGGGTTAGTTTGGGTTATTCCTTGGTCGGTTTTCGAGCCGTCTGTAAACCAGACTATGTCTGCCCTTATGGGTGGGCCTTTTATCCATAGGTCTCTTGATGGTATTTGTGTTGACAATGTCTTTTCAAAGCTATACTGCGGAGTAGAGCGGTCCCAGGGCATGCCTAGGATTTTATCCTTCTTAATCTCGCAGTATAGTTTATTGTTTTCGGTGCCGTGTCCTCTTATTAGTGGTGTTTGGCCTTGTGTTAGTTTGTGACAGACCGATTTGGCTTCACCTTGTATGAGATCATGGAGTGGGGTAGATTTAATAATACCTCCATCGCTGCTGTAAGTTCAATCCCCAGTTTTTCCCACACATTCTTCTATACATATACCTAGAGTCATTGTGGCTTTTAGCGCTACTTTTAGGATCTGCGTGTTCCATGTAAGTTTTTGGTCAAAGATGACTTCCAGGTATTTGGTCTCTCCAGCTAGCCTGTTAAATCTCTCCTTTTGGTGAATGCCATCACTGTTGTTTTAGGTGGGTTAACTGACATTTGTTCTTCTCTGCACCAGGAGTCTACGATGTTAGGAGCTCTTTGGCTTCTTTTCGATATGGTGTCCGGGAACTTTCCTCGCACCACAATCGTCAAGTCATCTGCGTAGCCCAGGCAGTGAAAACCTTCCGCCCGAAGTTTTTGGATTAGACCAACCACTAGAATGACCCACAGCAGTGGGGATAATACTCATTCCTTGCGGACATCCTCTCCTGATTGCTGTTTTAAGTGTTGCCTTCCTTCAAGGGCTCTTCCGATCGAATCTGGTGACGCGTTGCTGAAGGCGCCTTCTATATCGAAAAAGTGATTAGTGCTATTTCTTTATCCTCTATGGATTTCGATAGCAGCCTATTCAAATCGTCTAGGGCTAAGTCCGTAGATTTTCCTGCTTGGTATGCATATTGACAGTTGCTTAGCGGGTTGGCCTTTAGAGCACTATCTCTTATGTAACTATCGATTAACCTTTCAAGGGTTTTCAGCATAAACGTCGATAGGCTGATGGGTGTTTGGTCCGGTATTTCGCCTACCTCCGGCAGGTGTATAACCTTCACATGTTGCCATTTTGTAGGTATATATCCCCAAGCTATACAGCCTCTGAAGACCTGAGAGAGAGATGGGACCAAACTATCCTGTCCTCTCTGTAGAAGTACTAGGTATATCTCATCTAACCCCAGCGATTTGTACGGTTGACATTGGTTTACTGCCCATCTGACCTTAGACTATGATGTCCGCAGCTAGCCTCCAATCTTGCTTCGTTGGCCTTCTTTTAGGAGGCTCTTCGAGCACTGTGTCATTTGAATTGACAGACTTTCCTCGAATGTTCGGGTTAGTGGGTTTGGGAATACAAACGTTGTCCTCTCGGTTTGTAAAGTTTCCTTTTGCTAGCACCTTGTGTATATTTGCACAAATTCCTCCATGAAACTCTCTTTGCCTTGCGGATTTCTTTACTGTATTCCGTAAGGACTACCCTATATAGGTTCCATTCATTTGTCTTCTTGGCCTTTTTGAACAGCCTTCTTCAGGTCTCCTGAAACTTATTAAGCCTATCTTTCCACCAGACTGTGTTACCCCTTGTTTCCAAGTCTTTTCTGGGCAGTTTCCATGGTATGCTGTAACAACTGCTTCCGTCACCTTTTCGACTGCCGATGCCGTCTCCAAACCTCTCGTATCTTTCGTGTCTTTGTACTCTGATTACTTGGAGACCTTCACTGAGGGATTGTAAGTATCCTTCCCAGTTTGTGTCTCTTGGATTTCTGAACCATACTTCTTTGAGCACGAGAGTCTTTATGTCAAACCTTATGTTCTTGTGACACGTGCCAGTTGACAATTTTTTCAGGACCTCTCGTCGGATTGAGGTGATGAAAGTGGGTTCAGAGCCCCTGTTAGCTATTTCTAATCCTGCTGAAAAAATAAATTGGTGTAGTAACTCACGTCTAGCGTTTGTGTCCGTGCTGCTCCAGAGAACGTGGTTTGGGTTGGCACGCACCCGGTTACTAGTTGTAGTTTCCTTTCCACGCAGTAGGACATAACATCCTTTAGGACCTGCGTCTATCCTTTCCAGGGGAGTAGGCGGAACATACTATCCAGTTCTAATACTTATAGTATAGTAGTATAGTTTATAGTTAGGGACTGATTGCTCTGGTACAAGGTGTGTTTCTACAAATATTCTCTTATAATTTCAGCGCTGATAATACATAGCTAAATTAACTAAAATTTCATTTGCCTGAACACTCATTTAAAACGATGGAAAAATGGACTGTATTTTCTTATACAGTTTTTGATGCACTTTGAAGTTTTCATTTCTGTCATGTCTTCTTAAGCACCACCTGGTTTCGTAAAATTTTGTGGCGATCCTTCATCAGTATGAGACACAACTGAAATTACTTTTATGCTAGTCCATAAAGAACACAAAACGTCACGGCGCCGGCGCCAAAATAAATGAATAAATGGTAGCCAAAGTAAATGACCCGTCTAAATAAATTTCAGGACCTCCCTCGTAATTATACTGGCATTTATTTATAGCGCGCAGTAATACGGTTCCTAGAACTCTTATTATTATTGTCGCTATGAAATGGTCGCCATCATGTGCAATTTTTGATAGTCGCTAATATAATTAATTGGTGGTAATTTGGTAGAATATTTGGAGGTCGCTAACAAGGTCCGAATTATAGTGATAAATATGCGAGTAGGTACCTAGTAATATTTCTATTTCTCATTCGGTAAACCTACCTACCCATATGCTATGCACTTTATCGATTACTTACTTACGTAAAACCTTAAAAGCCAGATTCGGAAGTCTTTGTTCCTTTCGTGTACGATGATGCACTCGGACCGGTTCGGAGCCCTTTCATACATACAACAATGCGAAAATAATTGCGTTTTTGTGACGTAACATAAGTAACGCGCGTAATGGCCCAACAGCTGTTCCAATATAAATGCAGTCAAGGCTCATAACTGCGTGTCAAGTTTCTTATAATAATTGGATACTTTTTCCGTTTTTTTTTTGTCTTCATTAATTTGTGTAACCACATGGGATTCTTCGTTGCAATTGCATCCACAATGTGCTTGCTGTTGCTATCATCACCTATATGTCCGTGTTTTCCTTCAAATTTATTTTAATTTGGAATGGATACCTATTCTATGGAGTAGAAATGATTTTTCTTTATGGTGTTTAAGGTATGGGTTATTTGGGAATAAAAACGTCAACTGAATCCGGTGGTAATAAAAAAACAGCAACTTGGAGTCTTGAATGAAAATCTATTAGGAAAGTAATGAAAATGCATACTTTCACCTTTAAAAATGAAAAATTCAATTCAATTCTCAATTCAACTCTCGAGAAAAAGTTCAAAACGGCACCCTCTTAAAATATCGCAATTAAAAAATATAACCAAATACAATTGAAAAATGCGGTTTTCATAATTCAATAGAACAGAAATTACTCTATAAATCTTGAAATTACCATAATATTAACACCTCCAGACACAGTTGCCAGATTTTTTATTATTACCCTTTGCTAACACAAAATTTGCGAAGTATTAAAACGACCGACGTGGCGTGAAAAGGTTTGATGGATTTTATACAAAAAAATATAGGGCGTGTAATTTAAAAAAATATGTCATTATGACGTCACATTTTTTGGGACATCCTGTATAATCGAAATAATTTTCTAAATGACACTCTAAGATACAGATACAGCATGCAAAATATTAAAATCCTAACTTAATTAATAACTGGATTACAGAAGACGGGAGGTGAGATGAAGGACCCTGTATATGATTAAATTTTTAAAGGAAATAACGCAACATTTTGGTTAACTCTGTATAACATTAAATAACTTCGAACAAATAGTGCAAAGGAAGCGTTGTGCCAGGATCCGAAAATTATTAACGCTCGTTAAAGGATGCGCTAAGGGCAAAGGTCGCGATTTAAATCGGCTTTATTTACTAGCGTCACAAAAACAATTTATAAGGCGGATTGTTTTAAAGGTCGCCCTTTGGCACGGAAATTTCTAAGGCCAGTTATGAACGGAACGTATTCATAACAGAAATTCCATAACATAAAATTTAATTTAATTAATTTGATATGCAGGGTTGCAAAATCCAATAATTATTTTATTACTGAAGATATCAAAAAGGTGATGCTTGACTACATATGCTACAAGGAAAACAGCATTTTATTAAAGAACACACTGTATATTTGTTTATATATACGTATTCGGATGCCTCATAATATGGTGCCATAAAGAATGTTTAATCTTTCTACGACGTTGTCTAATTTATATTTTGGCAGAACATGTCAGAGAAAAATATCAATGAACAATTACGGCAACAAAACCCTTAGTAACTATTACGGGAAAAGGTTAATGCCACTGTTTAACCTACGAAATAGTTCATATTCTATAGAGCATGTTTTTGGTGGAACTTTCAAGCTAATTAATTAAAAGCCTTTACCTAAATTCTGAATTGATTTTTAGCGGAATTTCGATTTTTATTAAAAGCATTTTTAGTAGGTATATGTAAATTAAAAAAAAATTAAAAAGTATGTATTTTGTAAATTTTTATTATTATATTTTTAAATTATATATACAACATATAATAAGTGAGTAAAAAAACACAGGCCCAGGAAAACAGGGACCCAATTTTTTACATTTTAGCACGATCCGCCTTGTGTTTATCATAATTGCACCACGGCCAGACTCCCATATTTTTGTTGCCTTGCAAAATTCTACAGAGCTAGCAAAATCCCAAAATAATATATATTTATTTGCTGCTTTAATTAAAAATTAATCTCGCAGTTGCCTTCACTATAAATTTGTTTATTAATAAATCTTGTAGATATATCCTTAAAATTATTTGTTTTATAGCGCTCTGGCAACATTGAATCTTTATTTTTCCGACCTCTACTGGGATTCTCAATTTCATTTTATCGAGTCAATTGCGACGTTGCATGTCAGCTCTCAAGTGCTTTAGCGGATTTTTTTGGTGTTTTTTGTTAAAAAATTTGGCTTATAATAAACATGGTGCATGTATGTGTAATATACAGGGTGTTTCCTAACCTCGGTAAAAATAATGAAACTGGTGCATCCTCGCGTAATTGTAAGACGAAAATGTGGTATGAACCTTTTTCGAATGTCGCTTCGTTTTCAAAATACAGGGGGTTGAAAAAAAATTTTTTTTCGTGTTTTCTTTTTATTAATAATTAATGAGAAAGGACATTGAATAATATTTGTCACACGTTAATAAAGGGTTTGAGCACTTTATTTTGAGTTCATGTTTAACTTCTCAATTAGTTCATTGGCGGAGATCCGGGTAACGATTATTAGAATTTAGCAAACATCAATAATACGGGCCTGTTAAACACTTAAAATTCTTATTGCATATATTGCATATATTAATATTAGCAAGTAAAAGCATACAAATAAATCGCAGAAAATTGGATTTTTCAAAACGCATCACCATCATCATTCAGCCCTGTTTGACCATTGTTGAACATAAGCCTCCTCTGTGCGTTCCCATGTCTTCCGATCCTGAGCTGTAGCAATCCAGTTTGATGATATTCTTTTTATATCATCTGTCCAACGTGTCGGTGGTCTTCCTCTGCTTCTTTTGTCGGCTCTAGGTCTCCATTCCAAAATCCTCTTTGTCCATCTTCCGTCCTTTAACCTTGCAGTGTGTCCTGCCCATCGCCATTTTGCCCTAGTAATGTGCTCAATAATATGTTGGACTTGAATATGTTGTTTATTTTTCCATATGCTGCCCATCCCAGAGTCACTCTCCTTGCCAGTTCGCACGTTTAATTGTCTCTGCTGATTTTTACATCATGTCCCAGATTTATAGTTCAATTGTCGATCTGTCCACTTCTATTTGTTCACTTGGTACTAAGTTTGTCATCATCTTTGTTTGGCTGCAATTGATTTGCAATCCGACTTTCTGTGAGACATTTTTAAGATCTATAAGTATGTTCTTAGCATCTTCTAGATTGTTGGTTATTAGAACTATGTCGTCAGCAAACCGAAGGTGATTTAGTTGTTCACCATCGATTCCGACTCCCGTGGTGTCCCACTTGAAGTCCTTAAACGCATGTTCTAAAATAGCGGTAAATAGTTTAGGCGACATGGCATCTCCCTATCTAGCTCCGCGGTTGACGTTAATTTGTCTACTGTTGGCGTGGAGTTTGACTTTAGTTGTTGCATTCCTATAGATGTTTAGGATAATTTAGCGTACCTGTAGTCCACACGTGATTCCTTTAGACATTTCATAATTGCATCAAACTCCAAAGTGTCAAATGCCTTCTGAAAGTCCACGAACAGTAGAACCAGTGGTCGGTTGTACTCAGTAGTTTTTTCTATAAGTACTTTAAGACTTGGAGGTGGTCGTTAGTTTCGTATCCAGATCGAAAGCCAGCTTGCTTTCTTGGCTGATAAAGGTCCATTCTCGAGGTTATAACTCGAGTATATATCTTGTATAAGTGGTTTAACAGGCTGATAGGCCTGTAGTTTTGCAAGATTTGTGTTGTCCCCTTTTTTGTGCCATATAGGATCATAATTGCATCGTTCCATCGAGAAGGAATGGTTTGCTGGTGTAGGCACAGGTTAAGAATGATCTGTATTTTTGACAGCAATATATCTCCTCCAAGTTTTATAGCCTCTATGGCGACTCCGTTCTCTCCTGCGGCTTTATTGTGTTTCATCTTGGTCAAGGCATAGAGAATTTCTTCTTTATTAATGTCTGGAATATCCTCTGACCCTTGATTTATGACTCTATCGATGATAAGCTCGACCGGCTCGGCAGCCAGTTCATTTCTGTTCCTATTATAGTTCTTCATAAAACTCCACTACCACCTTTATTATTTGCTTATTTGAAGTAAGGTTTCCTTGCATATCCTAAAATGTGAATATTTCTTTCTTTCCATTTTCAAATTTTCTTCTTAGGTCTTTCATGCTCTTGTTGTCTTCAATGGTTTACATGATTTTTTCCTCTTTGTATTTTCGTATGTCTTTCCTTATTGAATTCGAAATGTTCTTGTTAATATTTCGAATCTCTTGGGGATCAAAGTTTGTATTTTGTCTTAAGGCTCTTCTTTCTTGCATCATAGTTCTTGTCTCTGGACCAATTTTTTCGTCTTTTTCTCTCTTTGGACAAAATTTCTTTTGGGCTTCACTCGTTGTCTTCACTATAAGGTTGTTTAAGGTGTCTTTGTCGGAGTCAGGTATAGCTAGTTCGCTTCTAGATTTCATCTATACTTCTGAAAACTTTCTTTCTAATGTGGATGGATCCATGTTGGTGTTTGTGTTTCGCTTCTTACCATCTTGTATCTTTCCACTTCCAGGTTTATCTTAATAGTAGCCCTTACCATTCTGTGATCACTTCCTGTAGAGGACTTATTAATAACTGTAACGTCTGTAAATATATCTTTCTTATTGGTTATGAAGTAATCAATTTCGTTGTGTGTTTTGCCGTCTGGGCTTTTCCATGTCCAACTTCGGTGTAGTTTTTTGTAAGAGAAGCTATTCATTTGGTAAAGATTGTTTTCTTGAAGAAAGCCCAGCAATGTCTCACCTCGTTCATTTCTGCCATCAGTACCAAAGTTTTCCATCGCTACTTCAGATGCGTCAGATTTTACCCCGATTTTTGCCTTAAAGTCTGCGCACAGAATAGTATAGTGTTCTGGACTTTGCTTTATAGCTTCAGCAACTTCATCATAGAATATATCCACTTGCTCATCTGTATAGTCAGTGGTGGGGGCATAAATCTGAATAATCTTGATGTTATATTTTGCCTTAAGATAATGTATGCTACTCGTGGTGATATTGAGTGTATCGATGACAAATTTGGAGTGATTTTTATGTACAAAGAATCGGACTCCCCCGACTGACTCATTTTCGTTTCCAACATGGTAGAACATAATATGTTCTGATCTGAGTGTTTCTAGACCTTCGCCGCGTCTTCTGATCTCACTTACACCGACTACATCCCAGTTAACTTTCTCTAGCTCGATCACCATTTCGGTAAATTTCTCTTCTGATAGTAAAGTTCTTGCATTATAAGTTGCTACTCTTAAAATTTTTGTCTTGTTTGAATTTCTTGTCAAATTTTTGTCCCCCTTAGAATCCTTGGAACAGACCGATAAATCAGTGTGAGATTTTCGATTTAATATCCTACTCACCTGGGGTAATGCAGTTCATTTGCTTTGAGGGGAATGGCTAAATTAAACGTGCGTGTTGGCGAGTTAGTGTATGCAGCCGCCCATTCTGCGTGCAGACGTTGTTGACAGCCGGCCATTCATCAAACAAAGAAACGTTTAGTTAACTAGCGCATGTAAAATTACTGTTAAAAAAAACGACAAACAAATGAAATTACATAAAACATAAGAAAACAAAAAGTGACATAAAGAGGTAAAAAGGCTACGAAACAAGGCCCCTAAAAGAGCTAAAACTAATTTTTATTAATTTTACCATTCTAGTTTCACGCATTAAACAATATGAAATAAAGTACGTCACATATCGCGTAAATCCTTACAGTACCGAGCCTTTTACTCATACTCTTAATGTTACCTAGCAAATAAACATCACACAATATATACAAACACTAAATCCAAATCACAAACAGAGGTTGTGATTATAATACCAAATAAACATAAAAAGCATATTTATGATCAATGTTGATAGCGAAATTAATGTACAAAAAAATATAAACAAGAAATGGAAATAAAACGTTCATTAAGCAAAAGTAAATAAAACATTTTAATTAACTAGCATCATTAAAGAAAACGAAACGACAAATCAACCTTATTTAACATACATTGTTAATAGGAAAATTAATGTATATAAAAAACAAAAACGAAAAATGACCAAAAAGTGAATAAGAACATTCAATAAAATAAGAAAACCCCATTTTAATGAACAAGCACATTTAATATCTACATTTAAAGAACAAAATAATAGCTAAAGGCATAAATTTAAAACGAAACGAACGAGTGAGTAAAGACGTTCATAAACAAAACGAAAAGACAAACAAAATTTTAACTAACCAGCGCATGTAAAAGCACTGCTAAAAAGGCGACGAAGGAAACCAGTTACATAAATAATAAGTAAACAAAAAGGTTAACCGCCACAAAAGTCAAAAACTCTTTCATTAAGGGAAAAGAAATAAAAAATAAACCTTAGTTAATAAACACATTAAAAATGATAATAGCGAAATTAACATAGAGAAAAGAAAATAAGAAAACGGAATATGAGCACAAAGTTAATAACAAAACAACTTAACTAACAAGCTAATTTAAAAATCCTTGTAAGAGAAAAATAATGTGTAAAACAATTGAAAAATAAAACAAATAAAAGGAAAATTAATCTATTTAAAAAAACGAAAACCAAACATGAACAAAAAATTCAATACACAAAAAAATCTTCGGTAGAAAAATAGATAATAAGTAAATACAGAAATTTAAAAATAACCGAAAAAGTGAGGAAAAATGTTCATTAAACAAAGCGGAAAAGACAAACAAAATTTTAACATTCTATCACATAAAATCGCTGAACAAAAGAATTTACATAAAAAATTAGTATGTGTACAAAAATTTTAATCGCCACAAATGTCAAAAACAAAAAAAAACCTTTAATAAACGAACACATTTAAAATCGATGTTAATAACGAAATTAGCGTATAAAAATGAAAACGAAAAATTAGCTCAGCATAAGGTGAATAACAAATCATCTTAACTAACAAACCCATTTAAAAATCTTTCCAAGAGAAGAATAATGTGAAAAATAATTGAAACGTGAAGCGAATAAAAGCAAAATTAATGCATTACAAAAAACGAAAATGAAAAATGAATAAAAGAATATAAATGAATACAAAAAATTAAAACTGAACGACAAAGAAAGTAAAAGTAAAAGATAAAAAATAGTAAGTAAACTAAAAGTGAATAAACAAAACAACACAGAGCCCTAAAAGCGCTAAAATTAATGTTAAAAATGTCATAGAGGCTACATTAATGAATAACTTTGCTGAAAGCTAAAGTTGACAATAAAATTAACAACATTTTTTTATTATTTCTCTAATTATATATACAACACATAAGTTAGTAAAAACAAAAGCCTACGTTTACCGCAATATATTTTTTAATTACATACTTATATTAAAAGGCACCTTAATTCATATAT
This sequence comes from Pissodes strobi, assembly GCA_016904865.1. Lineage (NCBI taxonomy): Eukaryota > Metazoa > Arthropoda > Insecta > Coleoptera > Curculionidae > Pissodes > Pissodes strobi. Next base: position 20,812 of record MU188599.1, read on the forward strand.
TAATTTTAGCAACCAGAAACATACAAATAAACCTCAGAATAATGGGGTTTTCACTTTTTTACAGAATTCTGAGCTTTTTAATAAAATTTGCCATGCATGCATGAACGGCTTACCTACTAACAAAATAACATAAATAAATTATAGCATTTTTGTGTAATTTCTTACAGTTATAGAGATAGGAGCATAGTGGCTGTAAATAAGCTGCGCCTGAAAAAAAAAACTAAAGAACATAATATTTTTATCATTTTTAAATTGCTAGATTGAAAACGAATTGGCGGATTTCGATGCGCTTTTCAAAACCTGAAAGGGCGTTTTATTAAGATTAAGTTCACTGTGTATTTTATGGCAGATGGCTAACAACAAACTGGGCCAGGATCGGTTAATTTGAATATTTTTCAAGGGATAAGCGGCGGTTTCTGCGGATTTTATGAGTTATTTCTATGCAAAATTTTACTTTAAACATCGAAGTTGTCAAAATATAAAGTACAAAAAAAACATCTGTATTTTATAATATTGTCGTGTGGTCTTAACCCTTTCAAATCTGAATTAATTTGTTCTTTTTGATATTTTTATCTGAATAATTTTAATGGAGTAATTGATGTAAAAAAAATCACAAACACATTTTTAATTGAAAATTTTTGAGAAAAACAACGACGTCCCAGTTTTTATCATTGATTTCTTACTCATCTAATAAACGGTTGTTACGATGTTTGAGTCGCAAATTACTGGTTTTAAAAAAATGTTGGCCTAACTTTCCCTGCTCCACTGCTAACAAAACACGACTTTTCCATATATTTTTTGTTTACTTGGTAGGTAATCTTTACATCTATAAATAAGCAACAATCAAACGAATTAGAAGTTTTAAACGTTATCGGCCGCTTCCATCGAAATAGGCTATCTATTCCGACAGTGAACCGACAGAAATGCATTAAAACAAATAGACCATTTAATGTTGTACCGGTTGTTTCGAAAGCAACGGCAATACGTTCGATTATTATTATTATTATTACTATTGTTGGTAACTACTTACTGAAATTTAATTTCACGGGTTCGTCCAATTAAGCAATACGATTAATTATCGTGTATTAATTTAGCAATAATTTTTTTTATTGAAGAGCGCGTGTCTCGCATCAACCGTTTATCGTGCTAATCGTTGTTGAAACATGACGATATATTATAGCTAATTATTTTTTTTAGGATGGAAGTATTTCAACCGTTTTTTTAAATTTCAACTTCGGAGTGTGCAGAGTATCGGTATGTTCCTCCCAAACCATAATATATACGTGGTGTAATTTAATCAAAAATTTCATATGAACATAATGTTCTATATGGTTTTTGATATGCATGTTTTTACTTTGTTTCTGTTTTAACCAAAATATAGTACAGGTTTTTACCTGGAACCATTTTTTTTAATAAATTACTGGCGTAGGTATAGCTAAGTTGCGACATAATTTTAACGAAAAAATTGTTAGGCCACTGATGATTTATTATCATTTATTATATTTTTAATATTTATCGTCTAGAGATAAGACACGCCATCCTCCCGAAGACCACCTTAAAATAGCTGACATTTCATTATAACTAACGAGAACCGCGCATTACAACTTAAATTAATCGCCTCAGTAATTAACTATTAAAGTAAATGCATACCATTAAGTAAAATCCTGTAGATAAATAAACTGCTATTCACCTGAAACGCATATGTAGAATTTTAATCTAGGATTAATGTGCCCTACTTATCTCCAAAACTAAAAAGATTTTTTTTATTGCGATTTTCAAAATATGGCACTTATGACCTATCGGCTAGGCTACCTGGTGTTTTCTATGCATATTTTGTATGTACGGAGAATAAATTTTCCAAAAGTCTGCTGTTTTGAGCATTTTTCCCAAAATTTTTGTGAATATCTGGAAATTATTTATCTAATTAGTTAGCAAACATATTTTCATAGATTTTGAAAATTTTCGATTTCTTAAAGGAATCCATATCGACACATCGATTTTTAAAAATTTAAAAATGTATGGAAATAAGGCATTTTTTGCGGCTAGGCCTTTACTTTTGATCCTAATGAATCCGAAAATGATCACCGTTTTCTGGAAAAACGATTAGTTTTCGAAATATGTTTTTTTTTTAATTGATTACGGTTTTTTTAAGTTTTTTTCTAATTCGACTTCGTGCCTCTATAAAAAAAATTGAAAAAGCTTGAGCAGGTTGAATATTTCAGGATTATTAGAATCATTTCTTCTCTATTGAACAGTGAGAACCGCAATTGTTTTTGCTTTCTAATTAATTTTTGAATCGCGATTTTCCGATGGTCTGCTGTTTTAAACATTTTATCGCATTTTTTGTGATTAATTGGAAATCCAGACTGACTAGACAAAAACTAATGCTGTCGTTTTCAATAGTTGGTAAACGTATTTTTATAGATTTTAAAAATTTTCGATTTTTTTCGAAAATGGTAAAAAAATCCATATTGACATTCCACATCGATTTTTTTAAATTAAAAAAAAAATCGAAATAATTTTTTTTTGCTGATAGTCCTGTTCTTTTGAACCTGCTGAATCCGAAACTGATCACCGTTTTCTGGGAAAACGATTAATTTTCGAAATATGATTTCTTTTTGTAAATTGATTACGCCTACGTTGGGGTTTGGAACCTTCGGCAACATGCACTAAAACAGAGTTTTACCCACAATACCGAAACAGACTTTTTGCACTCGACGCGCGTTTCGCTAACCATGTTAGCATCATCAGGAGATGATTAAATCAGTTTTAATCATTTCCTGATGATACTAACATGGTCCATACGAAATTGCTCCGTCCCTACTTCTCTGGACTCTCCTGTATGAGGGTACAAGGCTATGTTTATTATGGGTCCCATGCCGGTGCACCTCATCATGTCGAAGATGTAAATGGAGGTTTTGTTTACTGAAGCTAGTCCACTGAAGAAATGAGGGTAAAGTAAAGATACTTAGAGACATAAAGGCCAGCCTTCTCTGTAAGCCAAACCACTCATCATCATCACCATCCTTCTCTGAATGCGAAACATATCCTTAGCACCAGCACTATGGCCCCACGCAAGAGTAGCATAGCTAACATGCGAATGGAATAGTGCAAAGTATGCCTGTCTCAAGGTGGAGACCGAGACACATTGTGAGAATCTTCTTATTAGGAATGTGGCAGATCCCAGTCTTTTGATCAAAGAATTTATATTATTATGGTTTCTCCAAAGAAGTCTGGGGTCCAAATAGACATCCAAGAACTTGATTTCATCATCTGCTCCATCTGGAGGTGGTCTTGAAGAGGAAGTCATACTCTGTGTTTTTCCAACATTAAGGAGCAGTTCATTCGCTGTGAACCACTGTTCAGCCCTCGACTGATCCTTCCCCGAAGCCTCTTGTGCAGCCGTAAAATCAAGATCAGTACAGACGATTGTTGTGTCATCCGCAAAAATAGTGTACAAGCAGCTCGTATCAGCCTGTGGCAGTCATTTATATAAATTAGGAATAAAAGGGACTCTAACTCGCACCCCTCTTTTCGCGGTTTTCACTCCACTCACCCGCACTATCTGCATTCTATTATTAAGATAACTGGAGATTAATGTAATACTATTGTTGCTGAAATTGTATATTTGAAGTTTTTTAAGAAGCAAATCGTGAGAAACAGTCGAACGCCTTATTTAGGTCACAGAAAGTGCTTGATAGATTGCAGTGCTCCTCAAAAGCATCCTGTATTCGACCAACCAGATCCACAAAAGCTAAGGTAGTATTACGGTATTTTCTAAAGCCAAACTGACTGTTCGTGAAAAGATTGTTTGTTTCGAAATATTTTACAATTCTTATTGCCAGACACTTCTCAAAAACTGTCAATAATATGGGAAGAAGTGAGACAAGTCTATAGTTAGATTGATCTGAAGAATCACCCTTCTTAAAAATAGGTATAACCACTGCTTTCTTCAAAATGTCAGGAAAAATGCATTCAGCAATACAAAGATTTATCAATTTAGCTAAGGGGCTGCATATAAGAAGTTTAATTCCTTTTATTATTTCAACGGAAAAACCGCAATGATCCCTGTTCTTTTTATTAGTAAGTCCCATCAAAATATCTCGTATCTCAATGAGTGTAACTTCCTGGAACTCAAACCTTTTTTCCAGTAAAGGAATTAAAGGATTGAAACTCTAAGGATCGAAAGAAGAAACCCCAATTTGGCTTTTTAGGTTATTGGTAATATTAGTAAAGAATTCTTCAATTAAGGTCAGACCTTTAGGTTCTACTTCATCATAAGACCCATTACGATGTTCATTAATAATACCCAACATACATTTAATTGGGCTCGAAGAAGTTTTTATTAAATTGTCTTTAGCTTTGATTTTTTCTTCATTTATTGCTTTTTTTATTTTTTTATAGTTTTTTAGTAAGATATTATCGGATAAGCAGGGATACTGATCATTACGCTCTCTCAGCAGATGTAGCATCTGCCTCATAGATTTTAAGTCATTATTAAACCCTTGATTAAACCAATTTATCAGACAGTTCTGATCTTTTCTCTTTATACAAGTTTTTTCGGGAAAAGCATTCAAGCTACTATGCAGAACCTCATGAAAAATTTGAAACTTTTCACTAGCAGTCCACTCAAAATTTAGAAAATTAAAGTAAGAGAAAAAATATTCTAAGACTATTTTTGTTAACTTTGAATTTTAGTTTTAGCCATGGGGGGCAAGAATTCAATAAGTTGGCCACGATGATCAGAAAGATCTGTCTCCATGACCTGTACTCTGCACCCTGGGTTACAAGGTCCAAAGAATGCATTGTCGAAACATTGCTCGCCCCTTGTTAGCTCAAAAACTAGCTGGGCAAGACCAAGTTAAGCAAGTAAAGAACACATCTCAGTGCTCTCCTTGTCTGTCCCCTGTGAGAAAATGCACATTAAAGTCCCCCACAAGCAGAATATCACCTTTGTTTTGAATAGCAATTAAAACATGTTCAAGAGTCTCCAGAAAAGTGTTAATGGATCCCGATGGTGACCTATAAAATGAGACAATAGACAAGTTTAAATTTTTTACAAATATACCACATAGTTCAATACATTTCTCAACAGTCAGGGCATTTATTTCATGATATGACCTAAAATTATACAAAGGACAATATGACAATTGCTGATCCACCTCCAATGTAATATCCTTCCTACAGCTTTTAGTCGCAAGTTTGAATCCTGTCACTTATATGACAATTGCTGATCCACCTCCAATGTAATATCCTTCCTACAGCTTTTAGTCGCAAGTTTGAATCCTGTCATATTTAAGGCTTCAATCTCGGCATCAGTTTGCCAGTGTTCATAAAGGCAGACAAAATCATCAGCATTTTTGTCAGCTTGGAATATTTCCAATTCATTTGTTTTGTTCCTAATTGATCTGATGTTTAATTACACAACATGGTGAGAATGATTTCATAAAACAATCTTACTTTTTTGTTACTATTAGCCCTCCAGTCAGGCTCGACGTCTGGCGCTGTAGATTCAAAAAATGGTTGATTGAGGATCCTCAGGGCCACAAATTTTCATGCATGATTTGGCCTCTCATTTTATAGGGTACCATCATTTTGAAAGAGCTCCCGTATTTACTCTTTTTGGTTTTCATTTTTTCACAACTTATTCCTTGTTCAAGCTTGTTTATTGTTAGAAAGCCAAGACTTTTGTAGTCTCCGGCGCCAGACCTGTCAAGAAAAGCCAAGAAACTTTCCCAGCAGTTTTCAGGTTTGCGTTTTCGTTGGTTCCTTTAATTGGTGCCGGTAGTTGCAATTTTTGTGAAGTCCTATCAACAGTAAGTAGTAGGTTTAGATGAATCACGGATGATTTTTCCACCCTTTCCCACCGTTTTCCAGACATTTTCGTCACCATTTTCCTCGATTTCCCTATGTTGCTTTGTTTTTGTTGTGTTTTTATTTTTTTGACCGACAGCTGACACCAACGTCAAACACGTCGATGTCAATGCTTGCGGTGACATCTGTCTTGGTCATTTGCAACGTTGCCGGTTCATTGAACAGCTCGTTTTGTTGCGGCCGCTTCGGGTAATCGGGTAGATGGGAAACGCTCACGATATTCGATATTTTTGACACCTGACCCTTCAGGAATTGGAGTAGGAGTAGGATTTCCGCCGAAAGTGTGTTTACCTTTTTTTTCGTTGGTGTTTTCCAAATTTTATAACTTTTCCTCAAGAAGTTTGACCCTTAGTTTAAGTTTACTTTCATTCTTTTCTAATTTTAGGACTTTCCGCTTCAAAACCTCCACTAGGGCGGTAAGACTATCAATGTCGACTTTTGAGGTTACCTCGGGTATCTGTTTAGCAATATGGACACAAACGGCCTTTTTCTGTTCTGCTGCTTGCTTTTAGACATATATATATATATATATATATATATATAGGGTGAAAAGTGTAGTGGCAGT